>JAQIXJ010004660.1:0-10462 GCA_034700185.1 Phthiracarus laevigatus | reverse complement strand
AAAAATTAATTAAAATAAATGTTAGCTAAGATCAAACTGTATAAGAAAGTGAGCTCTCTATGAATGTGTCGTTCTTGGTTTATCTCTCATATGGTCAATGTTCCCAACTTTTTAAAAGTTTTGCATAAAATTTGTTGAGCTTTATTTCGGTTTTACTATTAATAAAACCGCATTAATTTCGTGTTAATTTTAAATTCTAAATCGTGCGATATTTTTTATTATACTGGTATTTTATATTATCACAGTAGCTATCTTTAGCGTTATATTTTCTGTTATGTTAATACTATTGCGTTTGATAAAATACATGGTCATAAAAATTCTATTATTATTGCATTTCTTCGTTTTATTTTATTTTTATTGTGTAAAAGTCATTTTACCGGATCAGTTAAGACTTTATAAAAAGTTAATAATGGTGGTTTGACGTTTTAACCACGTTTTTCACTATTATGTGCTAAACTCTCTACTCATTAGAGAATAAGATCTCTTTAAATAAAAATCGATCCCAATCGATAATAATAAAAGGTGCGTAATATTGTCTTATGAAGATTCAATTCATTATTCGCTACAATGTATATTCGACACAAAAAAAGTTTTTGTTTCACTAATTTTTGAAATTTATTTACTTATTTTTGATATTCTAAAAAACTTTTACAAAAAAAAGGTTCTGATTTATTAGATAAGTTAATTACGGAAACGAGCGATATAATTGTATTTGGCATTCATTTTGTATATGTTTTTTATTTATCACTTTTGAATTTACTTTTATCATTTGAACGTATTAAAAATAATTTGAATCAAATCAACAAAATAAAAAGACTATTAACAAAATTTGTTATTTTGCTTTAAAAAGGAATTAATATCAAGTTTAATATTGAAGTACAACGAATACGGATTTTTAGATCAACTCCACCGCAAATGGTATGGAAGAGTTCATTGTTTAGAATCGTCAGCACTGACTAAACCCAAACCTTTAACCGTAAGAGCCGTGGCCGGAGTTTTTATGATGTTAGGTTTTGGTCTAATTGTTGGAATTTTGATTCTGCTCTCTGAACACATTATGTTCAAATACTTTTTGCCGTCACTGCGAAAGAAGAGTAAAGAGTGCTTCTGGAAGAGTCCTAATTTGATGTTTTTTAGCCAAGTATTGTATTATTTATTTTTTGTTTCTTCGGCTTATGTTTATCAATGCATGAAATTGAAATTTCAAAGTTTAAGTAAATGAAATTTATAGCGAAAATCGTTTCTCTTTCTAGAAATTATATCGTTTTATTAACACTGTTGAACTCGTTTCTCCTCATCATTCAGCGAAAGAAATTATGTCTAATCTCAGGGAAGGACAAATAGCGAGTCTGTTTCAAAAAAGCGTTAAAAGAGTAAGCGTTAAAAAAATGTATTGATTATTGTGTGCGTATTTTTTTCGTTTATAACAATCTTATGGTTACGAATACTTTTTTCTATGCTCATATGTCTCTCTCTTTCTCTCCTCTCGTTATTTATCACTATTACATAGAAAACCAAGGAAGAAGCGCGACGACGAAAAAGTAAATCTCAGTTCTTTGATACGATAAAGGAAGTGCGAAAAGTGTACGTTCTTTAGAGACAGCTTACAGCTTTTAGAGATGAAAATTTTAAATTATATTTATGCATCACTTATTATTTATACAGTATTCATGTGCTATTTTGATATAGTGTTCAACAACAACGTAGCTTTCAAGACGATTCCATTGAAGTGACGACAACTAAACCATTATACTCGAGCATTATCAGCAAAACTGAATCACTCGAAGCTATTCCGCAGATAAGGCCGTCTGCCATTCGTTTCAAAGATCCCGAAGAAGAGACATATGTCCGTCGAGAACCTTTGCCTCCCAATAAAGTCGTTAAAATACAATCGAAATTGAAAACCAGTACAGACTCTAGGAATAAATTATCGAAATTAAAAACGGTGTTCGCGTCAAACAGTTCACGTCAAACACCGATGCCATACAAAACTTCTCCTCAATCGCCTATCACTTCGATTCCCCAAAGTAGAAAACTATTTGCTACTAGTTTTAGTCTGGAAAATGTTTATAATTCGGAAAACCAAAGCTACGATACAAATAGAGCGCCTAAAAGACAAAAAACGTGGTCTTACGACGATTTGATGGAAATAAAGAGGGAACTGAATAAACAAATGGGTACATCGAATCGGGATCATTCCAGCGTTATGTTCTACGAAGTCATACCTAAGAAAACGTCTGTGATTATTCCAAGTCCGCGACACATAAGTCTAATTGAAAATCTTCGTCTTTCGGCGATGACAAAGGAAGAGATATACGCGATGTGGAGGTCATCGGAAAGAGAGTTACTCAATCAACTTCAGGATGCGCTCCAACAAAAGAGAGCGCTGGAAGAGAGAGTAGCGTTGCTTCAACGAATGTTAATGAAACCGCCTTGAGATTTGTGATTCTTAGGGCTGAACAATTTCATTATCCAAACTCTTAAACGCTTAATGGTTTTTTGAGAACATGTTTCGAGGCTTTTAAACGCCCCAAACGTTTTCGATTTGCTTGCCATAAGCATTAAAATCAGGTGTTTGCAAATTTATATAAATCATACCACACGCCATACATATACCACCGTTAAAAAAACAAACAAAAATTTGCTTTTCAACTGTTTTTTTGCTAAAACTTGCATTTTACTGGTTTGCTATTTATTGCACATATTGTAAAAATTGTTTTTATTCAGAACATCATTAAAAGATTTTAATAGTAATATATATGAGAATTAATATATATATGAAAACGAAATTGTATATATCAATTATTAAGAGGTTTTACTGTACTAATTAGGAAATACTTTCACAAATTGCAAAACAAATATAATTGAATTGAAACGAAAAAACAAAAACATTTCAAAATAATGTTATATAAAAAATATTTAATTTTTGCAGAAATGTTATTACTCTGTATACAAAATATATTGAATAGGAATATTTTACCAAACATTGTTAAATATGCAATTTTTTTTAAAAAAAGTCTAAAATAGAAATTAGATTTTCATTATGTAGTGATAGGAAACTAAATATATTTCATTCATTATACATAATCGAAAAACAAATTATAATAATGAATATCCTTTTGAAACCTATAAAAAGGTATTATAATTGAGTGTGTTTTTTTGGAATTGTTTCTAAATAAAAAAAAGTAATTTTACCATATTATTACTATTAGTATTACCGATGAAAATTCACACACAAATAAAAGTTTTCATGTATTTTATGATTTATTCAAATCTAGATTTTCATTTGTAAAATATTGATTTTAACGCAACAAAAAAACCTCTAACTTTATTAACTTTTTTCAGTAATCAAATGATTTATTTGAATCATAAGTTTATGTAATGCAAAAATAACACCAAATTTTATTAAAAAATCAGCGAAATACAGACTCACTTTCAATATTGTATAAAATATACAAAATTAGCCACAAAAATCAATTTCTATTAAAATGTTAAAAGCATCCATGACTGGAGACTCATGAGATTTAATCTATTACACACTCTATCCATCGCTTATCCATGACTTAACTATCAAAGTGTATATCATGCCAAAAGAGTACAATGAAAGGGGGAACACAACTCTCATGATTTTCTATGAGGAACCTCGGGGTTCTTTAACGTACTTAATCTGTTTTGATTTTAATTTTCCTAACGTTTTAATGAAAACTGTGTTATCAGCAGTAAAATACAGTAAATTCATTTGTGTTCTCTCTGCTCATTGTATAAAGCCTGCTATTATTTTACAGCATTACACATACATAAACAGACACACTCACACATCTTTTATTGCTTTGAATAAAATAAATTTAAGTATTTAAGAAAATATTTTTAACCGAAATTTGGCTTTTATGTGATATAATAATGAAAATCAATGACTTTTAATTGTTAATTGTTCTTAATATTTTGCATTTATTATTATTGTCTTAATTCTATTCTAAATAAACCAGGGTTTACTGTATGCAATAAGCTATGAAATATGTATTAAATAGAACTTTTAGTATTTTTAAAAAAATACGCAACCATTTATTTTTAAATTTTTAAAATTTTGTTGTGCTTCAAATCGATTGATTAAAATTTACTACGATATTCCGATTTGGTTCTGATTCAGAACATCTAAATATCAATTAAGTAAACGGCTCGCAAAACTTTATCGTTAGAATGCTATTTAAGTCATTTGTTTTGAGAATTCAGTAATCGAAGCACTAATAAAATTAGTGGCAGTTTTAACTTATAACCTGCACTTTAGTTAAACATTCCACAAATCTCGTTTAGCAATCATTTATAATTCAATTTATTTAATATTGAAATTTTAAGTAGCTTTACTTTTCATAGCTCACCCTTTTTATAAGGACAGCTAACCCTCCAAAAAAAGGTCATCAAATGTGCTTACATAGTGTTTTTATTCCACTTCTATTTTACTTTATTACAGAAAATAACTATTCTGTTTCTGAAGTTATCATATGAGTTTACTATAACCTGCTTTGCGCGCAAAAGTTAACAAATCTTTTTATGTTCTTAACATTTCTTTTTAGTATTTCTAGTTAAGCTGTAATTTACACTTTTCATTGCTTGTCCAGTGTGTCCAGTTTTAGATATGAATTACTTTATTATTAGACACCGAACATTTAGATTGATTGTTTGGAATTCCTAAATATATCTAAAAAATCTTAGAATTGATCCAAACAAATAGACAGAGCAAACCGTTTTAAACCGTGTTTTGTACGATTGATGGCAACAGATGGCGTATACTGTATAATATGTTATCGTTAATCATAACACTTGTGTTGCAATACTCGTGAGCATTACATGTATTTACCAGTTTAATAGTATAATAATGTGGAAAATGAATGAATTACAAGCAGTGGTATTAGCGGGTGGAAAGGGTTCACGAATTAACGAACTAAGCGCTAATCATGCAAAGTGTTTGCTTCCTATCGCTAACAAACCAATGATTTATTATTCACTTGATTTACTAATCAAAGCTCAATTCCATGGTTAGCACTCGATTCTCGCAATTATTACGTATTAACCAAAATATTACATTTCTATAATAGATGTTATCGTAATCGTATTAGACATTCACGAAGAGCTCATCAATAAAGCCATAAATGAGTTGAAACTCGATATTCGCGTTGAGTTGTTATCGATTCCGAATAATCGTGATTTTGGAACCGCTGATAGTCTCAGATTTATTAAGGATAAAATTAAAGTATTTCTATATTATTAATATTTCGTATGTTTTTAACTATTTGAATATTTAGTGTGATTTATTGATAATAAGCTGCGATACGATAACCGATTTCTCGTTAACTGGTTTTATTGATTTATATCGCACTTATAATCCCACACTTATTTCGTTATTATCGTCGAACCCATTATCCAATGATAATTCGGTTCCCGGAAGAAAATGCAGAGACAAACCTGGTCTGTAATTGTCATGTGTCCAAAACATCTCTTTATTTTGAATTTGTTGTTAATAGAGAAAGATTTAATAGGCATCGATCGTCAAAACTGTGATCGATTAATATTTCTCAGTTCGGAAGCGGATTTCGATGAGAGTGTGCCTATCAGTATGTCTTTTCTTCAAAAGTAATCATTTGTTTTTTGTTTCACTTTAATTCTTAATGCAAAGTTTTTAAGAAAGATTATTGAAATTGAAATGTTTTTTGTTTTTCGACAGTTGTCCTCAATTTAATGTTTACAACAATTATCTCGACGCGCATATATTTATTCTTAAAAAATGGACATTAAAATATCTCGAGGAAAATGTGTAAAGTATTTTTATTTCTTTCGTTGTTTATATATAATTTTATTGTTAAAGAAAATTTTGATTGTCCTCTTGCGTAGAAAAATTTCCTCATTAAAAGGAGAATTTTTCCCATCACTGGTGAGAAAACAGTTTCGAAAAGAAAAAGATGCGGTAATAAACAAAAACTCTGCACACCATTCGTCGATAATTTCGACGTCACTGTCGCGCCAAATATTCAACTTCATTGAAACGGACGAAATCGAATTAAATTTGCAGAAACTTCAACCGACAGACCAAACACCGGACATAACTGACGAAATAGTTATGAGACAATTCCCAAATTCGTATCCCGACACCCGAATTAAATGTTTGGCGTATTTAGTGGACGGCGGACATTGCATTCGCGCCAACACTTTATTAGGTTATTGCGAAGCAAATCGAATACTATTGCGTCAAATGAGTTCTATGGAGCGTAGAGGCTCTAAGACTCCCACATCGCCGGCTATTAAATCGCAAGTCGACTGTTTAATTGGTAATGTTAAGTCGATCGGAGATAAGACGTCGATCAAGCGAACCATAATTGGCAATAATTGCGTTATTGGCGATAAGTCAAAGCTAACAAATAACATAATAATGGATAATGTGACCATTGAAGAGGGTTCTAATATCCAGGGAAGTGTTATTTGCAGTAACGCTTACATTGGACATAACGCCGAAATTAAGGATTGTATTATAGGCGCCAATCAAAATGTTGTTTCATTAGGTTAGTAATAGCATTTTAGTTGATTTCTATTTTGTTTTTATTTTTATATTTTAACTAAAAAATCAATTTTAAAATAAAGGGAAATATACAAATGAAGTTATAGTGGATATCGACCAAATGATGGAATTATAACCTTTTTTATACCCTAGAAAACAAAATTTTTTAACACCTTTTGTTTAGATCAAAAGTAATTTAATTGTGTTTTTTAATTTTGAATTTTTTTTTGCTTTGCATTAACTTAAATATAAAAACATTATTAACTTAATAAAATTTTACAATAAAAAAATTCATTTCGCAAATATTAAACTGTTATTAAGGAATTTCTTTGTGTGAATTCTTATTAGTAGTCGTAGCTGTGGGCGATTTTCGATTACTTTGCTTGTTTGACGTGCTCTTATTAATTGGTATTACAGTCACACTATGATTCTGTTCTTTCCATTTGCGATATCTATAGCAAACGCTCACTAAATAGCCGAACACCATTAACGTGAACAGCAAACCAAAACAAATTGTTGGAACCAATAATATCCAACGTAGCGTAGTATTTAAAATCCCTTTCGATATTATATAAGCAATTACTCCCAAATATATTATATAGTATAGAAACGCGAATATTGGAACACATATTATAAGTCCGGATAATTCCTGCGAAATCAATAACTAAATATAACAAACGCATAATATCTGGATATTTGGAAGAAAAACTATATATCATAATTTCAACGTAACTTTTCCAATATTTTGGATAAGATTGCAACTATAAGATTGGTTATAATGTTGAAGTCGTGATATTAGCGATTAATATAAAATCTGTTATGTTTTACCTCTGGTTTGGCGCGAAGATAGTGACAAAAATTTAATGTACTCTTTTTAATCCGAACGCCAGCAAACTTTGTGTTACATTCCAGACACTGTTCCAAATTAGTGGTTTGTATCATCTCTTCCAGACATTTTTTGTGATACAAAGCCGACGATTTACAGTTATTACATGGCGCTACTAAATTGGTTGCCGACTTTTTGCATACATAGCAATAATGGTCATCAGTTTTGCTGTTATGTGTAACATTTATTTGGTTCGAAGATTCTTTTGGTTCTTCGCTCATTGCTCTCCCGATCTATTTTGTGGTCGATTTTTAAATATTATATTTTGAATGAATTATAAAATTATTTTACAACTTTAATTCTGATTCGCCAAATTCTTTAATTTATTTATTTAAATTTAAATAACATTTCAATGAATAGGTTTAATAGAATAATTAAACTGTTAAATCGCGGCAACAATTAGAATCAATACCAGTATAAACTTTATACTAACGTTATAAAGTTTCTTAATGCGATATCCGTTGAAAAGTGTATCCTATTATTGTGCGCGTGAATTTAACTTAATTCAGAAATAGAGTCAAGATTTAATTATTAGTTATGCCCATCTTTAAACGAACCAAAATCTAATTTTACTTAAAACGTTCAAAAAAATAATAGTTATCTAAAGTATGAGATCAATCGTTCTTCGCATATAATGCATTTCTTACTTCACATTACCATAGTTTTCAGGCACGTATACTGTATGAGACTGAAAAACTTAATATTTTGTTGATACCGAAAACGGTGGTTGTGCATTATACCGGCCCCATTGTTGAAAAAATTTTAATTTTGTAAGTTCTAACAATATAATAGTATACAAAACTGCTAATCACGCTCGCCTACGGCGCGCAAACTTAATTAAAAACTAAGAAAATACTAAAAATATTCAACAATGGGGCCGGTATAAAGCACAACACCCCCGAAAACTAGTCGAATTTAATCAATATCTTGTTTGTTTTTGTAAAATAATAATCTTAACTATTTTAAAATTAAATAAGTTTTCTTAAAATCAATTTAAATTTGAACGACAATTTTTTTATTCCCAAATATTAATTTATATTGAAATACAAATATTTCAAATGCCTTTTTTAAATGAACTCCTAAATATAATTCATAGGTTATTTTTATGAACATCGAAAATATATTTTTTCCATAAAATTATGCGCTTTATACTTGAATGCTCATGTTTTATTAATAAATAGAAATAATGTTCAGTTTTATTTATAAATTTTTTCTATAAATTATATAATTATAGCTCAAATCGATAAACTTTGACAGACCATGTAATTACTATAAATGAATATTTTTAAACCATAGATTAAAAATAGATAATGATATAATTAATTTATATTATAAGATAAATTATTAATAACAGTTCGCTAATTATACAAATTTAGTTTCATTTAACATTAAGATAAGTTAAGGTTAGCTTTTTTTTATAACCGTGTTATGATTATTAAATATTGCTGCCTAATTAAGCTCTTAATCTCTTAACAGATCAAATTTATATTCAAAATACAAAGTTCAATATTTATAGCATTATAAGCTTATTAGCCTCTTTAATTGCGAATAATTAATTATACATCTACTCAGCCCGAGACTAATTTATGTTAAATTACTCTACTCAGCTCTCGATGTCTGTCGTATATCCTAAATTATATTACTTATGACGTTAAACACATTTTGTTTCATTGAACCATTTTGTTTTTATTTGATATTAAATTTGGTGATTTTACTTCTTTACCACATTATAATCTATGTTTTATCTGTTAATGTTAGATTAATATGATTGAAATTTTATTTATTTTTAAGATTAAAGCCAAATTCATGCACAGCAAAACTTAATGCTAAAACTTATCAATAAAAAATAGTTAAGTTTATCATTTTCTTCTCACTTGTCATGCAATAAAGGAATTATGTCTGAAATAACAAACCATACAACGTATAATGTAAGCTTAATTGACGTAAAGTCATCAGTGATGTCAATGACCGCAAAACACTACTCTTATCGTTGCTTATCGTTTAGCAGTTTGTTCACAAGCATTATGACAAAATGACTTAAAACGTCACAATTATCCCTTATTATATAACAAAATTTTTTCACGCAAATATTTTTTAAAAAATCATAATATGCAAAAAATGCGGACGCAAATATGTAACATTATGCCAATGAAAACGATATTTAATATTTTTTATTATTTTGCTCAAGTTTTTCCTACTAATTTTATCAAGTTTAGTTAAATGCTTTTATACATTGATTTACAAGCGATTAGATAAATCGAATTCATTTTTTAATCAAACATTAATATTTTTTCAGCCCTTTGTCTGATGCATTTCTAACAGACGTCAAATTGTGAAATAGATAATTCAATAAGAAATATTTGGCAATAAAAAAATATTTTATACAACGTTTTTATCATGTAATTAAGCTAAAACTAAAAACGAAAACAAGTTTTATTTATCGGGCCGGGCTCAGTAAGACCTATGTTTTGTCGAATGGGAATGGGTCAGGTCGGGCTTTAATTTTTTAAAATTAATCTGGCTTAGGCGGCCCGGGCCTTAACTAACTGGGCCGATGTCGGGAAATTTTTAATTTAATTAAATGTCTAAAATTTTCTACGTTTAAACAGGTCTAAGCTTAATATAAATCATAAATCTTTATGACAACATAATAGTTATTCAAAACAATTACATATTTATAATTTCATTTCCTTTAAATGCAAATTCCTTAAATTGACTAATATGTATAAATATGTAAAAAAAATTTTAAAACAATTCGTTCTCATTAACGCTAATAATGTTTATTTATAATATTGTAATTGTATCGGGTTTTTAGATTTAATTCTTTAAGTAATTTTAACAATCATTTAAAGTTACATACACAACACACTATACTTGTAGCTAAATCTTGAAAAAAACTAAAATTCAGTAAGCATAGCAACTCATACAGTACTGTATATAAACCCTAAATCCTTATTACTAGGGCCTTGAAAATCGTTAATTAACGATTCAATTTTTCAACAGAATTACTTAATTCGAACTATATATTC
>JAQIXJ010004659.1:0-10463 GCA_034700185.1 Phthiracarus laevigatus | reverse complement strand
ATGATTCTGTAAAACAAATGAATATCGTTTCGGAATTATCATCCAAAGGAATCACAAATTTATTGTGCGCATATAATTACGTAATTTGTTTGAATGAACGTAAAGAAGTGCTATCGTTCTGTGTAAACGAAAGCGGACAGTTAGGCAATGGAACGCGTATTAATAATTATATTCCATCTGTTATACAATCATTAATTGGTAAAAACATCATTGAAATCAGTTGTGGTCAATTTCATTGTTTAGCGTTAACAGATTCCGGTGACATATATTCATGGGGTGATGGGTATTATGGTCAACAGGGAAATGGTTGTGATTTAGACCAATTGTCACCAACTAAAGTGGAAGCAATTAATTTTAATAACATTATATCGATATCTTGTGGTGCATACCACTCGATGGCATTATCCATAAATGGTAACCTATACAGTTGGGGAAGTAATAAATATGGTCAGTTAGGTATCGGTAATAATATCAATCAATACAAACCAACTGTTGTATCATTTGATAGTAATATTGTGATTAAAAAGATAAGTTGTGGCCGTTTTCATAGTTTAGTGTTAACGAATGATGGCGTTATTTATTCGTGCGGTCGAAACCTTTTCGGACAGTTAGGCATCGGTAATACAATCGATCAAAACAAAATGGTTAAAATCGAGACAAAAGTGAAATTTTTGGATATTTACACCTCGTTTTACGATAATATTAGCGCTGGTTTATCACATTCATACAAATATTACGTTTGGGGTGCATGTGAAAGAGTGATTAACAGTCCAACACTCACTACAATGAAATCATTCGATCAAATATTTTCAAAATATTCTCCACATTTATTCACGGCAAAACAAATCAATTTTTTTAAATAATTGAATCAAATTGAATAATTAAAATCTAAATCAGTCTTAGAGAATAAAAAAAAATTACTTGAAAGCACGAACTAATTGATAAAATAAATTAAAATTAGTAAACGCAAGTAGATTTTTATAAAAAGCCGAGCACATATAATAATTTCTAGAGAATCACATGCGATTCACTCACTAAATATAATCTCAGGTTTGTTTGATAGGTTTTTCAGGTTTTAATAGGTTTAATAGGTCGTTTAGGATGTGTATACGCTGTCTATCTTTCTTTTATTATATAAAACTTTTATATGTAAAAATATTGGTGACATTCAAGATTTGTATCTAGAATTAGATTGTTGTTTAATAGCAGATGTATTCCAAAAGTTTAGAAGAACATGTAAGCAAAACTTTGATTTCGAACCAAGCCA
Organism: Phthiracarus laevigatus; assembly: GCA_034700185.1. NCBI lineage: Eukaryota > Metazoa > Arthropoda > Arachnida > Sarcoptiformes > Phthiracaridae > Phthiracarus > Phthiracarus laevigatus. The sequence goes on along the minus strand of JAQIXJ010004659.1, from coordinate 9,196 downwards.
CTTTTATAGTATACCTGGACTGTCCTTTGCGGCATGTTTAAATTATACCAAAATAGAAATTGAGTTGCTAACAGATCCAGAAATGGTTATGTTTTTTGAAAAATCCATAAGAGGCGGAATCATTCAATGCTCTAAAAGAATACCAACAGCTAATAATAAGTATTTAAAAAATTTTGATTCAGATAAAAAGATTCTTTTATTATATATGTTAATGCTAATAACCTGTACGGATATGCAATGAGTGATTATATGCCTTATTCAGACTTTCAATGGTTGACAAAATGAGATTAAAATATTTTTAGGAAACTTAGATTTTAACTTATCTCAAAATGAGTTCGTTTATGTAATTGAATGTGATTTAGCATATCCAAAAGAACTTCGCAACTATCACAATGATTATCCTTTAGCATCTGAGATATAAAATAAAATCATAGGATTTGAGTCCTTATCAATAAGAATTATTGGTATTATTTAAACAATGTAACAATAAAGGAACAGCAACAGAAAAATTGATATTGACACTATAAGATAAAAAAGATTGTTTTACATCGTAAAAATTTGAAACTTTATTTAGAGTTAGGACTTAAACTAATGTCTGTAAAAAGGGTTTTGAAATTTTAAATAACCAGAAAATGGTTTGTATCTTTGTTTCCACAAATAATTAATGAAGAAACTTTCAAAATACATTTAACAAAAGGCATTTACCCATATGAATGGGTTGATAATTTTAACAAATTCGATAAAAATAGTTTGCCAGAAAAATACCATTTTACTCATCTTTAACACTTGAAGGCATAAGTGACGAAGATTATAAGCAAGCTCAAAGAGACTGGAAAGCTTTCAACTGCTAAAATTTCGGAAATTATTATGATATATATTTATTACTGGACACATGTTTACTTTGTGATGTCTTTCAAAATTATCAACAAGTGTGTTTTGATAACTATGGTTTAGAAGCTGCGACATTTTATTTTGTACCTGGGCTTTCTTTTGCAGCCGCTTTAAAATTTACAAATGTTGAACTAGAACTACTAACAAATATTGAAATGGTTAATTTTTATGAAAAGGCATTTAGAGGTAGGTTGTGTCAAACATCTAAACGTTATGCAAGAGTAATTAATAAATATTTGGATGGTTTAATTCCTAATAAACCATCTAACTTCATTTTTTATGTGGATGTTAACAACTTGTTGGAATAGCTTTGTCAAGTCATATACCTATATCAAACTTTAGATGGTTAATTAAAGAAGAAATTAAAAGAATAGAAACAGGGGTTTTGATAGTTTAGACGATGACTCAAATGATTGTTATGTTATTGAATGTGACCTCGAATATCCTGATAGTTTGCAATAATATCATAATGAATATCTAGTGGCACCTTTTAAATATAAAGTTAATGATGAAGAACTAGGTAATTATCAATTGGAATTATGAGACATGTTGAAACAAGCTGGTCATAAACAAGTAAAAATTGATAAACTTATGCTAACACTATACGATAAAGAAAATTATACTCTTCACTACTTGAAAGTTGAAGATGTATTTAAGTTTGGGTTTGAAGTTTCAAAACATTTATAGAATGTTAACATTCAAACAATCAAAGTGGCTCAAACCATTTATTGAATTGAATACAAACTTAAGAAAACAAGATAAGAATACATTCGAATATGGATTTTTCAAGTTATGTGAAAAAGCGTTTTATGGAAAAAGCGTTGAAAACGTACGTGAACATAAAAATTTGAAATTAGCATTAACCAAGAAACAAGAAAAGAACTGGATTAAAAAGCCGCAGTTTGAAACTTTTAATATAATCGATGATAACGAATTAATTAATAAAATGCAAAAAAATAAAATTAAACTAAACAAACCAATATATATTCGGTTTACTGTTTTTGGATACGCTAAACATATTATGTATAACTAACATTATGAAGTATTCAAGAAGAAATATAGTGACATAATTCAACTTTTATATCATGAAACAGATTCATTTATTTACGAATTAAGAACTGAAGATTTGTATAAAGAATTAGAAAACAAAGAATTAAATTGCTACTTCGACTATTAAAATTATAAAACAATGGTCTATTTGATGATTCAAAGAAAAAATCGCTTGGCTATATCAAAGATGAGACTAATGGAAGACCAATAATTGAGTTTGGTGGATTGAAATCAAAAATGTATTCAATTCTTCTTGAAGATGAAAACAAGAAAAAAGCTAAAGGACTACAGAATGTAATTTAAAAAAATACATACCACATGACGATTATAAAGACACGTTAGAAAATACATTGATATATTCCAATACAAAAAGAATACAAAGTGATCGTCACCAATTAAAAACGATGAAAACAAACAAATTGATATATTCACCTTTTTGTGACAAAATAATTTCTAAAAATGATAAAATTAACTCATTAGCATTGGCCATAAAGATTGTTAAATTAGTAAATATTTGTATAAATATTAATGTATTAAAAAATATAATTTAATTTAATTCTGATGTCTCACTTTTATTTTCAGATACTAAAAAAATTAACTATGTTCAAATCTTTCGAAAAATGTTGAATCGCCGATTCATAGATCTATTGAGGCGGCAGTTGGGATATATTTGCGGCGTATGATACTGTTGTACCAAAGAACGGAAATGTATTAATATTAACTCATATTAGCATTCAAATTCTTTTTGCTTATTATGGTCGCATTGCTGCTTGATCTGGTCTGAGTATTATGTTTAATATATCGACTCCGATTACAGAGGAAACATCGGAATATGTTCAACGTAATATATGGCGATCGTTATTCCCAATTAAATTTCGAGAAATATCTGGCAAACTAAATTAGAAGAGGTATAAGAATTAGATGAATGCAAACGTAGTAAATCGGGTTTTGGATCGACTGGATTTTAACGCGTTTAATAATTTTTTGCATAATTTTAAAAATACATTTAATTTATTTGTTATCTATATTATATAAATATACCATTAGTTACATATAAAACTGATTAATATACTTTATTGATGTGTATATTATTATTTTTAATTTCAAATAAAAATTAGATTACGCTTAATAATTGATTGAATTTAGCTTATTTTTAAGCTCCTGCGTTTGCTCAAAAAAATGTTTATAAATAAATGTTTTAAAAAACTGTCTGTTTATAACTTACTTTAAACGAAATATGAGTATTTTGTTTTTTAAAAAACTGACAAAAAACACAAAAATTCCTTGTAAAAAAGTAACTATTTAGCTAGTTAAACAAAATAAATAGAATAGTTTATTATACTGGTGGTGGTTTGCCGAGAATAAAATCTATTTACGGAATCGATATAGAGTATGATAGAGAGTATTATAAAAATGTGAGTGATAAACTAACTAAAACTTTTAATAAAAATAAAAATATTTTGTTAGTGTTAGATGATAATATGCACTCTTTTGTTAATGATATTTTAATTAGTGATTTATATACAAAATTTAGTCATCTTAAAAACAAAACAGTTATCATGCTGATGCAAAATCTTTTCCACAAAAGAAAATTTAATAGAGATATTCCCCTTAATAGCAATTATATAGTATTAATAACCCTCGAGATAAATAACAAATTAATATATTAGCTAACCAGATTTGTGGAGAACAAGAAAATTATATTTTTGAAGCTTTTAAAGTTAGTCCTTATCGATATTTATTGCTTAATCCTAAATAAACTACTCTATTTGAGTTGAGAGTAATAACAAACATGTTGAAAAAAATTTCTATCTATAGATTATTGTATAAATAATGAAAAGATTGATAAAGTGTAAAAAATAGTTAAATAAGCTAAATAAATTAAAATCGAAAAACTAAATATTTAATTAAAAAATCTATAAAAAGTGTAATTGATTCTATATCTGAAATTTCATTAAACTCCCTTAAAGGAAAGATTCATCTTTGTCAGTGTCAATATAAAAATTTTAAAAGATTTAGACAAGTATTAAAAAGACTATCAAGAAAAAATATAATCGTGAAAAAATGTTACTATTTCAAAACGGAGGATTCTGGGCATTATTAATACCACAAACGCTAAGATTACTTATTTCATTAGCAAAACAAACTATATCGAAACTGGTTAATAAAAAAAATGAACATGTCAAAAGAATTAAGTTATTGCCATTAAATTATGAGTGTAGTTATAATGAAAATTCATCTAAAAAACTGGATAAAGAAATTAAAAAAATATACAAAACCACGCATAATGAAGAATGTAAAGCAAGACTTTATAAAAATGCATTTAAAAATTACTTATTTAAAACATTCAAGGAGCAAAAGTTCAATAAAAACATGTAAAAACAAAAGAGAGTTTTAAATAAACTTTCAATAAATATTCCTCACGGAGATGATGTATATAAAGAAGCTCAATCTAATGACAAAAACAATGACATAATTGTATTTAATCCAATGATAACAAGTACTCCTACAAAAGATAAAACTGTTCATCTCCTGAATAGTTTTTTGAGTACTTTGAAAAACAAAACTGTTGTTCGATATCCTAGGGCTTAAAAAGTTATGCAAAGAAAAAAATAAAACAGTGGGTCAAAATCATTTCATGAAATAAATCAATTTCAGATCCTAAAAACGTAAACATGGATAAGATACTGAAAAAACATGAAAATATATTGGAAAAAATTTATTACGATATTTAACAACCTAGTTCTTTTGGTTCAATTGATAAACTCTACAAAAGTGCAAAATTATTCGATTCAAGTATTAAATTTAAAGATGTTGAAAAATTGATCATTAGTAAGAAAACTTACACATTGCATAAAACGCAAATAAAAAATTTTAAAAGAAATCCAATGGTATCTATTTCTATTGACCAATTGATTTAGCAGATATGAGTATATTATCAAGACAAAATAATGACATAAAATATTTATTAATGGTAAATGATTAGTTATCAAAACTTGGTTATTTAATCCCAGATAAAAAGAAAAAACCTGATTGTATTATTAATGTGTTTAAAAAGATTTTAAATAAAAGTAAAAGAAAACCAAAAATCTTGTACACAGATGCAGGGACTGAATACGTTATTACAAACTTTAAAAATTTTTGGAAAGCTAATATAATCCTACATGTAATATCGAAAAATACAGAAACAAAAGCTGCAGTAGCTGAAAGATGGATACGAACAATAAAAGAAAAACTCTCAAAGTATATGACGGCTATTAATACAAAAAATTACATAAATATAATTGGCAGTATTGTAAGTGCCTATAATAACACAACACATAGCAGAAAAAATTTGAAACCTTCTAGTGTAAACAAGTCAAATGAACACCTAACATTTAAAAATCTATACAAAATTGAAGAGTCTAAGGAAAAATAATCTTTGAAACGAAATATTCCTGTAAGATAACAAAAACTTAACAAAACATTTGAAAAGGGTTATGTAAATAACTGGACAAATGTAATATTTTTAATTGAGAAATTGTTAAATTCAAAGCCCTTTCAAAGATATACTGTTTTAGATAAACAAGGAGAAATACTGGAAGGTTCTTTCTATAAAAGAGAACTTTAGTCTGTTAATGAGTAATTAGTTATTACGATGTCAAACCAACAACAAAAGGAGACTTAAATTATTGAATTGTCTTGCGATTCAAGTTATAAAACATATAAATAAAACATTTTATCTAAGTATTAAGTTTATTTACCTAAATCAATAAATTTAAATAGCGATTATGAATTAGCGTTAGTTCAAATTATATACCCATCAAATATATTTAATATTCCGTATGATATGAGTATAAAGTATAAACTATATTTCAAAGATAAAGAAACAATTGTGGCAAACAAAAAGCTACCTTAAGAATTTTTTCATACAGAAGAAGATTTAATAAGTGAAATTAATAACATATTTATTAAAATAATTAAAGCAGATATTAAAACTATTTTAAAAACAAATACAAAAATCAAACATTTAATGTTACAAAACTAAAAAAATTGAAATTCAAAACGGTTTATTTACGTGCTCTTACTGTGACATTAACATAGTAAAAACAAACAAAACCGAAAACAAAAAAGTAAGTAAAGAGTTTGATGAGTATTTGTTTCATATGCTTGGTTTCGAAGATTTACAACTTTCTAATCTATGAATAGCAAAATATAATATAGACTTGTATGGACAAGTTCATACAATGTATGTTTACACTGATATTATGCAACCGACAATAGTTGGTCATAAAAAAGCAAATGTTCTAAGAGTTGTGGCATTAGACTACCAAAATCTACTAAATCTATTGATTTGAAGTGTGAAAATTATAATAATCTTCTGTTCCATCCGTTAAGAGTTCTTACTTTTGACTCAATTGAAATTCAACTTTTGGATGATAGAGGAAATTTTATTCAGTTTGAAAACGGAAAAGTTATTGTAACATTAGTTCTAAATCCTATAAATTACATGTCGCATTCATATTAAATATCATTTGGATTTTACATTCCGTAACAATAACACAATTATGAATTCAAATAAATATAAACCTATTGTAACGTGGAACTATTACAATTATTACAAAATACAGTCAGGTGTAAATCTTCAAAATGGGAGTTTATCGTGGTTAACCATACCAAAAAGGGAGTGGCTTCTTTTCTAGTTTTAGATAAGCTTTTACTTTCCATAAAAAACTAGGGAAAGAAACGTTAGATGTAGGAAGGAACATTTTATTCGATATAGCTAGTTGCAATGATTTAAGATCTGCTACAAAAAGGAGTTTGAAATGAAAAGATAGTGAAATTCTTAAGCAAGCCATTGATAAACTAAAACTAATGGGAAATGGTAACAAAAGTCAAATTAGGTTTAAAAAGACAAATTAGCAAAAATAATAAAACATTAGTCTGGGGGTAGAAAATATAAACTATTGAGAAGGTAAAAGAGCTATAAAAACTAAACGCATAATTAAAGTGAAAAGGTACAAAAATAAAACAGTTTTTAAACGACGATCAATAAAGAAGCATCTAGCTAAAGGAGATATATTTTCATAATGGCAACAAGTTTTAAAATCAGAACTAGATTTATTCAAAAATTTTAACTATCAAGCATCTTATATGTCTTCTAACCTCAATCTTTAAATAATAAATAAATAAGGATTTTAAGAATTAAATTTAAGCTGAAAAAGCACTGATGGAAATCAACTCATATATAAGCCACAAATAAATGCTGAATTTTCTATAAGTTTTCTTATTTTCGTTAAAAATTATATCTGGTGGTGAGTTAATTATATTTAATAGAAACTTTTATTTAAATTTATTAATTTTAGGAACAAAATGAATCAAATAAATGTTGTCATACTGTCTATTATTTATTTATTCTAATTTATATTTATTCTTTATTATATATTTATTTATTCTACTTTTGCTCCTAAATAGGAGCAAATGTAGTCAAAATTGACTAAAAATGGAGCAATATTGGCTTAAATAAGGGAAAAACAGGGTTTAATTTGGGTCAAAAATTACTAAAAATAGGAATAATTTGGTCAAAACCGACACAAAATCGTTTAAAAATGGTTAATATGAGTATATTTTGGTGTCATGAGTCTTACTAATTATACTAAAACACGTATTGACACGCGATTAATTGTATTTATAACACAATTATTGATGTTACCTCGTCGACAGCTAAACTAAGAATGAATAAAAATAACCTTAAAACTCAATGAAGTACTATTTGTAACAATTTTTTAAAGCATATAAAAATTTTTAACGAAACATTAATAATTAGAAGTTTTTTTTGTTTAAAACTAAAATTACAAAATTGATAAACAACAATATAATAAGTTTGTTTTTGGTGTAAAAGTAATTTGGATATTTATTAATCACTTGACACATGCACATATAGATTCACTTAAAAAATATAAAAGTCAAAGTGAGCGCATTACTAATGTTCATTCTTGTTATAAATTAAAGAGAATAATGTTTTCTTAATCATTAAAGTGTTTGTTAGCAAAATGTATATTTTTTGAAATCCAATCTAAATAGTAATACACTTGAGTGAAAACAGACGGATCTACGTTACAATATTTATAACCAAACGATGTTATGCCCATTATCACTGCTTTACCATTTATATACTGAAAAGCTGGTCCTCCAGAATCTCTCTAAATTAAACATTGCATTAAAATATAGCTTAGCTTAAAAATAAATTAAAATTTGATTCCATTTGATTGTATTTATTCATTAAGAAGAGATGAGAGTGTTCGTTATTATTAAGGCTTGCAAATTTAGGTAAAAAATTATAAAATTCGGTCGAAATTACAGTATAAATTAATTCCATTTTAACATTTCGAATAAAAAATAAATTCTATTCTGTAAAAGAGCTATATTTTAAAATATCATAAATATTCGTTTAATTTATAAAAAACTTGGTACTAATGCGGTACTCATATAAAATTGGTCAAAAATCATATTCTAATAAAATTGTTGTAAACATTTCTCTATAAATTTTTCATTTTTGTTAGAATTAATATATTAGAGGTGAAAAATTGACTTATTATTCGTGAATAATGGCATCTCTGAAAATAGTTCAAAAATCTATTTTACATTTTTAGATTATTAACCAAGAAATTTGGATTTGAGAAAAATATTTAATTCTCTATTTAGAATTAATTAAAGAAAAATACTAGTTTAACAGTTTTTAACAATAAAAACTTTTTTGGTTAAAACCGAATTTTCCGAATTTAAAAGTTCTGCTAATTCAGACTTATAGTCAAGAGTTGTGGTTTTGAAATAATTTTTTTAGTTCGGGCCAAATATTTTCCAACTTTTTTCATATAAAGAATCATTAACCTCGCTCTTAAAAAGCATCGATTCAGGATCACATTTTTAGCACTTTTGACAATAATTATATTAATCACAAAATTTCATCGTTTTTGACTTATTGTCTATAGTTTTAAAATTGTGGGATTAAGTAGCCCACCAAAAACCTTTATGAAAAATATTAGGTATGAAAATTTAGGCTGTGTTTAATGTTACACCATAGGCTCTAAGTTGACAGTTTACAAGTTATAACTAATGCGTTATAATTGTTAGAAATTAAAAATCATCATTTATAGATTACTTTAACGAAGTGGGTCAACTTTTTGGCTGACGCCTGAAATGAGCATTTCGAGCACTTAAAGTTGGACAGCTTAAGCATTTCACTATACTTTTTTTCACTCGCATCATTCTCGAC
>JAQIXJ010004658.1:0-10463 GCA_034700185.1 Phthiracarus laevigatus | reverse complement strand
AATGAAAAAATCTGATCAATAATAAAAGTGGCATATGCCGGTTTTTGACATAAAAATAGTGATTTAGATACTCAAAAATGCAAAAAATTACCGAAATACTAGCCAAAATGGGCAAAATTATTCTAAAATGAAAAAATTTAATTAATAGTCAAAGTGGCATATACCGGTTTTTGACATAAAAATAGTGATTTAGATACTCAAAATGGCAAAAAATTACCGAAAAACTAGCCAAAATGGGCAAAATTATTCTAAAATGAAAAAATTTAATTAATAGTCAAAGTGGCATATAACGGTTTTTGACATAAAAATAGTGATTTAGATACTCAAAATGGCAAAAAATTACCGAAATACTAGCCAAAACGGGAAAAATTAGGCTAAAATAGCAAAAATTAATGAATTATAAAAGTGGTATATGCCGCTATTTCCGGTAAAAAATGGATTTATAATCTCAGAAATGTCTCAAAATCTAGTCAACATACGGAAAATTCGGCAAAAAAGTCATAAATTAAATGTGGATTATGCCACTATTAAGCGATAATAAATCGATTTGTTTTTGATTTCATCTGGTTTTAATATAATATATATCTTATAACAGAAAATATAAATTAATGGGTGCGAGCAAACGAAGAGAGCGAGCGACCATAAACTTACTAAAATTTAAATAGCAAAGTCAGATATGACCGCAACGATCTTGTTTTAAGATGAAATTTACAAAGTTGTTTACTAAAAACTAATTATGATCTTAACTTAGTTTAACATAAATAAATCGCTTACAATTGTTATTGTTATTTGTATTGAATTTTACTGTTTTTCAAAATTTAATTTTGAATACTAATTTTATAGTTGAAAATAATTTGTTAATTTTATTAAATTTACTTAATCAACAGTTTTATAATGCATTGAATGTTAGTTTATAATTTAAATAACTTTTATTCACTAAATTTAAAAGGTTAATTAATTAATAAAGTATTAAATTATTTATTTTATTATTAAGTTAGAATTAATAAAACTATTACACGCTTCTATTATTATAGTTACTGTATAACTATTTTAACTTAATTTAAATAACACTCAGTAACAGTTTCTTGTATGAACAATAATAAACAAAAAAGAACGCAAATGTATGACAGACAGACAGCCAAATATAATGAAATCTACACAAAAGACATTATCCCTTACTTCGGGGTGACCCCAAACTATTTTAGATGATTAAGAAATTAAAATTTGTTTTGATTAAAAGTTATGTTTACAGTTTATATATTATTGTTACAATAAGATAATAGTATTTGTTATGGTGGACGTAAAAGTTTAATTTTATAATTCAATTTTGAAGAGAATTATAATTTGAAATGAAACTTTATTTTAATCTAATTGATTTTATCTAACTTAGGTGTTTAAGAGTTTTATCTGACATTGCAATATTCCGATTATGTATTTGGTTTTTCCGTCTGTCCTTTTGACCGTCTGGTGTTCATATTCTTATGTTGATTGAAATTTTGTTCTTTACTCTAATTAAGAGATTTTACATGATTTATTATTTTAATTGACTTCTTAATTAAGTGATTTTTACCTCTTTTTGTAACAAAGGGATTATTACTTATTTCTTATGTTAATTAAGGGATTTTACCAATTTTTCTGTTAATTAAGTCAAAAAAGATCAAAAAAATTGTCAAAATAAACAAATTTCTGCTTATTGTTGTTATTAAAAGGGTCAATATTGAACAAAATTGTGCAAAAAAGGAAATATAAATGTCAAAATGTGATAAATTGTCAATAATGGCCATATTTGTATCAAAATAGGCAAAATTTGGTCAATTAAATATTAAACCTACTAGGGCATCTGCCGGTAATTGTTTTCATTAAAGTGATTTGCAGTTTAAATTTTACAAAAAAGCTAAAAACTGGCCAAAATTGGCAATATCCAGCAAAAATAACAAAATTTAAATGGCATCTGCCGCTAATGTTTTATATTTTATCATAGCTTATCTTTTAGATAAACCTTTTTCAAAAATGAAAATTATATTTGAATGATAACTTTTGCATTGATTATATATAACTTACAAATTTAAAAAAATCAATTTGAATAAATAAAAGTTGTTATAATAAAATAATTTTTAAGCTGAAATTTAAAAAGTTGTTTAATAAAAACTAAATATGACATTAAATTAGTTTAACAATAAATCGCTTACAAATGTTATTGTTATTTGAACTGAATTGTAACATCAATCAACTTACTAATTTTAAAGTTGAAAATAATTTGTTCATTTTATTAAAATTACTTTCTCGACAGTTTTATAATGCATTGAATGTTAGTTTATAATTTAAATAAAACGTTTATTCAATAAATGAAAAGATAATTTAATTAATAAATTATTAATTTAAATATTTTATTATTAAGTTAGAATTAATAAAATTCTTTCGCGCTTTTATTTCTATAGGAACTGTATAACCTTTTTAGCTTAATTTAATTAACTCTCAGTAATAGTTTCTTGTATGAAACTATAACTTCAACATTTAACAAAACTATTAGCGTTTTGTCAAAATTATATTTTGATTCGATATTAGCTACAATATTGTTATTTTTTACTTTAGAAAAACTTTAAACTTAGGATCAAGTTGTATAACAAAAGTTATGTATCCTTAAACTTATAATCACAGAAATTAATGAAACAGTTATTTCTATGTTTGGGTAGAATTAGAGTTGTAACGATAGTTTTATTCAAAACTTTATTAATCAAAATAACTTTATAATAGTTGTTTGATTTTTTATGTATAATGTTAGATAAAATATCATTAAATTTAATTTAAGCTGCAAAATATTTTTTCTCATAAAAAGAAATATTTTTCTTTTTTAATAACTTCTAAGTTGATAAATTTCAAACTAATCTCATTCCCATACTTATATGCTAACCTATGTTCATTGAATAGTTTTCTTAAAGAGATTTCGTAGTAATCTTACTTTTTACACATTTAATGTGATTAAACTTTGTTTAATTTCGTCTATGACCAAATTAGCAAACAAAAAGTTAATCTAAACAAAATAAAACTTCTCGGAATGAAATCTGAAATTTATAACGTCTCTACCAAACGCATTACAGCTTCAAAAATTTGTCAAAAGTTGGCTACGCTAACAATTGCTTTAATATGTTTAGTACTTAAAACTTTTCCAAATATTTTAACTAACAGATACAAGATAGAACAGCTGATAATAAAAACTCTATATTTAATTCACGAAATTAATTATATCGTTGGCAATTTGAAATTTAATAATAACTAATAATAACTGAAAAATTAAGAAATTAAAAAAAATGCACAAAGAACGAATCCAATTTACCAATGATGGCAATACATTTAATTATGTATTTTAGTCTTAAAGATTTTAATTATCATTAATCACAACATTAGATTTAGTCAACGCTTTATCCAAAAATTTAGAAGTATTTATTTTCGTCCATTTTTTTGCACATATTTTATGAAGAAACATTATTATTTCGAGCTTAACAATTTTAACTTAGGTCGCGCTTATAATCTGTATAAAAATTACAATCATTTGTATAGTCTATACTTTATTACCGTTTGTATATTTTTCGTTATTGAGTATGTTTTATTTATTAGTGTTATGTAATCGTTCAATTTTTGATTTCGGTAGTTTGTTAGTTATGTATTCATTTAGGCTATAAGTCTGGCTATTTACAATCTTCTAAACAAAAAACTTATTTTTAGTTTCTTGTTAGTCGACTTTTTTATTTGAATATTCTACTTCTTAGAAATAATCCTCAAATATGTTTACATGGTGTCTAGAATAAATATAATTTGCAGATTTTAATTCAAGTTCTTTGAGGTAAATGAAATATTTTTTAGCTCACTTTTTTTAAAAAAAAGGCGATCTTATGGATTTGACCATTTCTGTCCGTCTGTCTGTAGCGGTGTTCGCACTAGCTCGAACATAAAATTTTTATCGTATTTTATATTCGTTAATTTTGTCATCTTTGACAATTTTTAAACTAAATTTTTATTAAAACATACTTATTTTCTTTGATAAAACTATATAGTTTTTATATAGACATCTATTAAATCACCATTATCATCATTCTAGGTTGTAAAAATGCTCTAAGTAGTAATTTTTTTCCCGGGTTTTTAAGTTATATAATCATTGTCTAATAATTTTTGGTTTTCGATTTTTCTTTTAATAACCACGATTCTTTTTCATGGATTATATTGCTACAGATTTTAATTAATTTCCTTCCATGTCCTCATTGCTCTTGTTTGATAATTCATTAATTGGCTTACTACAATTATGTAAGTCAAATTTTGAAAAAAGTCAGCTAATCATAAATGAGTTAGTTTTTCAGATCTGTAAGAATAAAATTCTAATAAGTAGGTACAATAAATATCCTTAAAATTTTTGTCGATGCTTTTTAATTAATATTTGGATTTAACTAAGATATACCGTTCTTAATGTTTAACGATACTTGTGCACGACTGCATTGCTACATATCCATAGATAAAAAATGGTATACTTCTTCTTGAGGCCTTACTTTATTTGCATTTAAATACCTGTCAACTACAATTTTCAGACGTTAACGAACACTATTATTTCCAGTCTTGACTTTTTTCATGGAGTCTTTGAGTAATTTAGACATGATTTTTTCAGTTTTATTTAAATAATTTAGTGAGTATTGGACACAGCTGTCAATTCTTTTGACAAAAACCAAGGGATATTTTATTTGACATTTTAAATTTAGAACGTATTCTTTTAGTGTAATGTCATTATACTTAAAAAATTAAGAAAACTCTTCAAAATTATGGCTGTTCTTTAAGACATCCTTGAGTTTATTGAAAGCCTAGTTATAACTGTCATTGATGTCGGTAGTTTCAAGAGGTTCAAGTATCATTGTGTATGTAATCGGAAATTGAGTAAAATCGAACTGATACACTGTTTTATTATCCTTAATTTTTTTACAATAAAATGAATGTCGGTGGGTTTGCAGCGCATTACTCATGTTCATTCTTGTTTTTAAAAATTTAAAGTTTGTATCAATTTCGGCAACAAATTATTCATTTTAAACTCTTTTATAATATTGAAGGAATTGTTTCTAGTTAGGAAAACAAAACTAATTGTCAAATTTATTATAATATTTTCAACAAATAGAAGTCAATAAACGTGAAATGACTTAAAATCTCTTGAATTTGATTAATAATTAAAAAATTTAAAAGCTGGTCAAATTATAGTAGAACTGATGTGCAGGTCTTTCATACTTCTACAAATGTATATATTTTTACAAAGTAATTATATTATTCATATTAAGTCATAGACATAGTTTTAATAAAAACATGTATATTCGCAATAATTTTAAATTAATAATAATATAAATTTAATGTTTTCTAGTTTTCAATTCCAAATTTTATATCAACTTTCGATAAAATAGTTTTTCCAGTTTAACTAAAATTGTTGTTCAAAAAAATCCTTTTTCCATTTGCCATCTTCAACAATAAAGTATTGTATCGCAGTTTACGTTTACTATTTTCACCTTTCGTTGCATACAATGGAACATTTGATAACGCTATATCTGAAATGTATACTGCCATAAATAATATTTACCAAAAATCAATCACAAATAAAACTAAATTAAACGTTGACATCTTTATCAACTATAAAGTGTAACTAAAAAATTAAAATAATAAATTTAACTTTCAAGTTAACCTTGGACCACTTTGGAATTTGTGGATCCATATAAAATTAATGCTGGCGTCATTAATGATACATTTGATTATTAATTTATTTATTTAAATAGAAAGACCTGCCACAGTGACTGTTTTAAGAATAATAAGATAGATTTTGGGTACTGAGATCATCAAACTGTACGACAATGAGTTTTTCAAATGAATAAAAATTAAAGTTTCCAATTATTTTTTTACACATAAAAAACAACATAAAATTGAGTATTATAAAACAACACTGATAAATTTCGAAAATGTTAATGATAGATTTTCGGCAGATGCCACTGACACGAGTTGAAAATGCCAGTGAACCGAGCGGCAGATGCCACTGATTTTTCGGAAAAAAACACAGTTAAAGTTCGAAAATGTTAATGATGGATGTGATAAAACAAAAAGTGCTAAAATGGCAAGAATAGTCAAAGAAACAACCATAGTTAGCTAGGTTATATGTATGGCATTTTCTGTTTTTTGTTTCATAATGAACAATTATAAGGCTTTTACATATAAAAAATCGGTCAAATTCAGCAGTATTAATCATTTCAAATGTTGTTAGCCGTTTAAAAAAATGGCATTTGCCAAGTTTTAAAATTTAATTAATCGATTCTACTTTTTATCCAAATGTTTATGCTTGTCATCCAATAAGTCTATACCGGTTTAAAGTAGCTCATGGCAATTAAGTTACCAGATCATTAAAGCAAATGGCCTTCGCCATTTTTCGAAATTACACCTACGTTAATCCAAGAAGAATATGTCGAATCACAAGTTCTTATATGAAAAACAGCATTATTAAATAGTCTTTTCGAAAAAATTTTTATAATATTTGTTCCATCTGTTATAGGTTAAATTTTAAAATATTAATAGTAAGTTACTTGAACTTATGGCAATACTTGATGAAAAAGAATGAACAAAATTGTAAAAGAGAACAGGAAAATAAAACCATTACAAGAATTAAAGTTAAATCAATACTGGTGAGTGTGCTACAAATATCACCAAAAAAGGCATCTTTGACAAAGATATAAGTAGAAAATTGCAAAAAATACGCATTTAGCGTGTAGAACAGGAAATAATTACAGATGCGAACTTTATTTTGTTATAAAAATATAAAAGTTTATATTTAAGACATTAATTTATCATATCAAAAAAATAAAACTTAAAAATGAGATAATCTAAAAACCAAAACTTATGAGACATAGTGAACTCACTTTAATGTTTTAAATTATGGCATCCGAATAAGAATTTATATTTCTGATGTTACCTTGTTCGTCCCAATAAATGTATATTTGGACCCTTAAACTTCTATTTAAATCAAAAGTGGCATTTGCTACTAAAAATGCGATATATATTTGAAATCTTTTCTTATTTACATACTTTTTAACTATTAGTGGCTTTAAAATCAATACTATATAGCAAATAACTTCATAGGGCACTATAATCTATAAGTGAACATTTTTTACAAATTAATATCAGATTTTAATTATAAAATAGATTATCAAAATTTTTATTTAGGTTAATTTTCCGTAATTATCATAATTAAATGGTAAAATTTTAACATTTAAAATCAAAATTTCTAAATTAACAAAAAAGATAGCAAGGGTGAAAGAATAGTCATCATAGACACACCTAATTTTGTCATAGACACCTAAAGACACCTGATAATTAGTACGAATTTTTACACCAAAAAAAATCGATGAATATTATCGACAGATAACGGCAAAAATTAGTTGAACAAACAATTCCTAAAGAAGTGTTTACGCTGTAAAAGATGATAAAAAAATATAACAGATATTACTGTTCTATTGTTTGCATGAGTAATTGTTATAAATGTAAGAATATTTATTGTTTTCATTATTGTAGTATACAAATTTTACAAATTTTTAAAATTGAAATAGTAAAAATTTATTGAAAATTAAAAACAAGTTAAATTAATAAAACGTTAGATTTTTAAATTACATAAAAATCAAGTTACAAAATTACAAATATTTTGATTCTTTAATATTAGAAGTCAAAATTAAAAGTTTTAAAGTGTGTTTTTAAAATAACTTAAAAATTTAGATATGATAGAAACAACAGATTATCACATCTAAACTCGCGAAAAACAATTGGAATACATATGTTTGCAAAATTGTAGACGTCTCTGTAATTAAGTGTTTTTCTTATTTTGAAAACTTAGAGGTCCTTTATTGCTATTTTCATATAATCAACGAAACGGAACTATTATTTTCTCATAAAGAGATAATAACAATTTTTGATTTTAAATGAAATAAATTAGAAGCGTTTGGCATCGAAGGTTTAGAAGTACAGCGTTTCGCGTTTATAAGCCTTCGATTTCAAAGTGTTTAAAAGTTAACCTTTAGTGGAAAATCAAAAGTATTTGAAAATATTGAGTTGGTAAAGGTATGCGTTTTCTTAAAGCAATTGATATTTTGTGATACTGTAATACATTGATGAAAGTAATTTCAAAAACATTCACTTATTTTTGCCGCAACTTATGTCGTTTGTAGTTACGCACACAGTATTAATTGGAGATCAAGTAAACCCAATTAAATTTATGGAACATTTAGCAAAATTGCCAAAATTATATTATTTGAAGATTGGGAAACTTAATTATTTACAATGGTTTAAAAGGATCTATACGAATGCAGTCGAATATTTAATCTTATTTATCGACCGAAGCTCAAGTATAAAGAAAATTTTTATTTCAAATGAATGGACAATGTAGATAGATCAATGATACAAAATTATATAATAGATACTAAACGTAAAATAAAATTTAAATAAAGTCAAATTAAATATGAGCTTTTTTTAAAGCTCTTAATTATAAGCTCTAATGAATGATAATAGCATTTTGTTTAGAATAATCTTCCTTTCTAACTTAATAAAACTTTTTTAAGCAAGATAATTCAAAAAATGATAATTGGCTTGCATATTGCATAATTGCAGTTCTCAATGACAAAAAAGAATTGCGTTGTACAACATTTATAAAAAATTTATAGTAAAAATGTAAAAAATTTGTTGCGATTTTTTTAACTCAATATTAATGTTAAATACACAAAAAAGTGTTAAAAATTTTTAATGTACAACAAAAATTGGTTCAAAATCTTATCAAAAACTTTACAGCAGTATTTCTTTAAAAGCAATATATTTTAAACAAGATCGATACGGTCATAATATCTGACTTTGTAAAGTTAAATTAAGTCAATATATGGTCGCTTGATTACTTCGTTCGCTCGCTCGTAGTGTTTTAATTATTAAGTAGTGTTGTATAAAACAGAATAAGCCACAATAATTAGTGTTCTATACTATAATAGCGGCAGTTTCCCTTATGTTCGGACTTTTAATAAAACGTTGATAATCATTTTTACAATGGAAGAGTTAGTTCTTATATATGGTTAGCCTGGGAGGCTGACCATATGTAAATTAACACAAAGTTTCGATATCAATTAATAATATAACAATTCATTGTATATAACATTCTTTATCATTACCATTTCAAAATAATTCACTGTAATTATCATCTATCATTATCTTAACATATTCATTATTTCTCATTGTTTAAGAGAAAACATATTTCGTAATTATTATATTTATTTCATTATTCATACTCATTTTACATATTATCTCAGCATTACACATCATTAATTTTCTCATTGTAAATACGCATCATCTATACATTGTAAAAATAAACATCATTCATAATATTAAGAATAATTTCTTTATTTATTAATTGTTTTGATTACACACCCCCTCACTTAAAAATTTAATATATAAGAAAATTCTTATAAATAACTAATCTAAAACTTCAACTTCACGATGATACTTCAATCTTCTTACGTGCACGATTTGAATTTTATGTGGTCTTTTCTCCTCTGCTATCCTGTAATTGACTGATGAAGTCTTACAAACTATTACGTACGGGCTCTTGTACTTGAATAACAGGCTCTCTGAAGTACCAACCTTTCTGGATCGGTTGAAAAGTAGAACAAAATCATCCACATCAAATACTACATCATGATGATTTTATTGTAACTCCTTTGTTTCTCTTTCGCGATCGCTAAATTTTTTTTTGCGAGTTCCCTCGCGTTTACAAATTTGTCCGTCATGTCTTAATCAAATTTTGTGTTTAGATATAAAACCTAGTTTGAAATTAACTGGTAGAAGTACTTCTCTACCAAAAAGTAATTAAAAAAGTTTCTTTCAACGAGATTGATTCTTGTGTGTTATTTGCGAAACACATATTGCTAAATGTTCTGCTAGACTTGCAGGGTTATCATTAGCATAATCTAACATTAATGCTTTTATGTCTTTGATCTTTATCTGATTTTGGTTATTCAAAATTAGATAACATTCCTTTAATCATTTTGTTAGTCCATTATGCAAGGCCATTTGTCTGGGGACTATTACCGGTTATTTACGTGTTTGGTCTTTGTAATCGAAAAGACCTCTTCTGTAAAGCTCGAAATAATCTGTCGGTCGAGATCAGTTAAGACTTTACCAACTGCACCATGGCGTAACACTATATCGAATACGAAGGATTTCGTTACGCTTTTAGTTGATATAACTCTTAATACTTTCGCTTCTATATATCTAGTCGCATAAACTACCACAAAGATTATGTATTGCTTTTTCTTTGTACCATAAATAAAAGGTCCGACTATGTCCATACCAACCATATCAAATGGTTCTCCAATTGGGATGGATTGCAATAGTCCTTTATTGACGTTATCGCCTTTTCTCGCTTGACA
>JAQIXJ010004657.1:0-10464 GCA_034700185.1 Phthiracarus laevigatus | reverse complement strand
TTCGTGCACATATAACAATTATATGCTTCGAATTTATGAAACAAAAAAGTAGCATTTGCTATCTTTTTGACTCTCTACTAACTCGTAATAATTTTCATTACTAAAGATTAAGTGAATGGAGTGCATCAAAAATAAGGGGCTTAAAAAAATAAGGGAAAACATGAAATAGACGGTATTATATGATGTACTCTAACAAATAATTTAGTTTTTTAATAACAAACCAAAAACAAAAACTCCACAATATAGTAAACCACAGATATATTGAAATAATAAATACTAAACGAAAACTGAAATTATCTTAATATTAACTGAAATTTCAAATAAATGGTTATAGCGTTCATTTTAAGTTAATTTTTAGTTTTTAATAGATTTTAAAAATAAAATTTTAATAACTTGATATATTACTAGTATTAAAAAATATTGCTAATTTTTAAAAAGTGATATTACGATAATAATGAATAATTAGTTACATACCAGTTCCAAACGGAACGATTACATCCAAAATTGAATCATTGTTAGCGTCGACTAATCTTAGCGCTGATTCAATGGTTAGCATAGGGAATGTGATGTTCCAAACCGGAACCGACGATAATCGGTCACAAGTGGCCATTTTAGTGTTTTCGTAATTTAATGATAATAATGAACGTTTGAATTTAATTAAATAAATTACAAGAAGTATGAGAATCAAAAGTAATGTACACATTGTTAAATATTTTCTAATGAACAATCGGTTACGACGACGAGGTTTAAATATTTTGATTTTACCGATTGATATCGGAAGCGAGTTGTTTGATAAACTACCGTTTGAGTCGATTAATGGTTGTTGATTATCGTCGCCGCGTTCATCGTCGTCTTCGTCACTAACACTATCGCAGCATTTATCTATCACAACAACTTGCTTGTCGTTTTCCATTTTTTAATTCATAATTATCTAAAGCATATCAATTTAAGCACAGTTTTCCTGATATCTTTTTTAAATTTTTAAATAGTTGTTTGATTCTAAATTTATGATATCCATAGTTAACTGAACTCAAACATCGAACACTTATTGAAATATTTATAAAAGAAATAAATTTATTGCGTTAATTTCGAATACCGAATGCCGTCGTTTTACTATGATTTCATTTTAGTATAAGATTACTTAAAAAATTAAGTTTTTAAGAAAAATTGAGTAATAATGGATCAAAGATATTAATGAATTATAATTATATGAACTTAAAAGATTAACTAAACAAAAGTAAACATATGGATATGGATTAATGACACCCAAATTCAAATCATGTATATATTCATCGGCACATTCGCGTTATTACTATTTTATGTTAACATAAATCTCTCTCACATGCTATTATTATACCATAATATCGATCGATGATTCCGTTTCATCCCATTGTAAGATAAAGGGGCAATTGTTCGCTCTCTCCGCTGCTATGAATGACGTAAATCTATCGTAAATGATAATCGAATGGCTGTCACGCCGTTATATAAATATACTCTAAATTTAATTCGCAAATGAGCGAGTTTTTAGCGTTTCCATAGTTTCTAGCACTTGTATGAATTGTTGATTAATGTCTTAAATGTATAACGCAGATCTAAATTATCAATAAACTAAAAATAAAGCAACAGATTAAGCTTATATACTGTATTTATTATGATTAACTGATTATATTTCGTTTAAAGTGATAGAAATGGTTTTGATTAACACTATCCAACACCGGTAGGGTATCGTAAGCTTATTAACTCACGAGTCAGCACTTATTCTTATTTTAATTTAATTAAATAAATTTTGAAAATTAATGTACAATCAGTTTTCGATTAATTCAAAAATCAAGTCAATTAAAATAGAAAATTTACAAAATAAAGCAAAAATGTGCCAAAATTGTAGCCATTGTTATTGTAGAAATAAAAGATTTTTAAATTAAGGTTCACTAAAAGGCAATTGCGGTTTCCATACGAATTATCTATATTTAGTTGATATTTTCTTCCGGTTCGTCTAAACTTTTGCAATTTTATTTCAAGATTTACGTAAATAATAACAATTAAATTCATTATTCAAGCGTTCCAAATGGGAGCTCAAATATTGCTTAAATATATGTTAATATATTTTTTGGTGATATTGTGTGATATCGATGCTGATTTTAATATCGGATATAATTAATAATAGTTGATAAACAAAATATATATAATATGGTATATATTAAATATATAATTATATATGAATTCTCTTTTGTTGCGTCGAACAAACGAGTCGATCGAGTTCTTGCGCGTCATAACCAATAAGAGATTTAAGATCGCACACAAATTTATAAACAAAACGCTTTCCGTGCACTTTTGCGATCATATCTCCGTCGTAATAGTATCGCAAAGCTCGCGATAATTTCTCGTAATTCATAGTCGGCTTATTCTTTCTGAGACCCCATAATTGCGCCACCGTTTCCGGATTACAAAGCTTAAACTCGCCTACAATATTGGTTTTACATTTTAAATTTAAATAATTAAAACGAAAAAAATGACGTATATTACAGACCGTCACAACCAATCCATTGAATGCACTCTCTATGGTCGGCATCGGTAAGCAATTCAAGCAAAAACTGCCACAATTGAATTTGTCCATTATTTCCAGTACGATTTCCTGGCGATGGCAGACAATGGCCATCGTTTTGCGAACTCTTAATACCGCCGATCAGTCGTTTGGGTTGCATTAACTGTTTCTGCGGCTGCTGTTGTTGGTGTTGATGTTGCTGTTGCGCACTCGCACTCGTGGCCACACATTTCACTGGATTTTCCGGTGGTTTCAAAATATCCAAAATATTCACTCTTCGCAGTTCAGTGTCGAACACCAGCTTAATATTAATGAGTTTGGTCTGCTGTTTGGCGCCTTCAACCAAATTACACTGCTCTATGATTGACCGTTCGTTCTGTAGTTTGTTGTCCTGAAGGTAGAAGTCGTACTCATCCATGTCTTCCACTTCCACTTTGTTCTGTTTGAGGCAATCGCGAACTCTGTCAACGCTGGCCTCGAGTTCGATGCCTTCGATTGTGATCACGCCATCCATTTCTTCGTCGTCCTCGTCCTCATCCTCTTCGTCATCGTTTTGTTGTAATCCATTGTCCATTAAATCGTCGTTTGGCTCCAATTTTGTCATCTTGTAATTCGACGATAAGTGCGCGCTGTCTGAAAATCGTTTTGCCATTATTTTAACATTAAATTGTGCACAAAATTTCCGTTTTTTATGTGAAGATTGTAACGAGTTTTAAAACAAATTCAATATACAAATAATATTAATTAGTTATTACTCGAAATATAAGCACCATTTAATTGATATCATTAATGGAAAAAACAATTATTATATCATGTAAAGTTTAGGTCACACCTATGTCTTATTTATGCGTTATTATCATCAATGAAAACAGATTTGACACCAAAACAAATCAAGAAAATGCGTGGTTTTGTCCAAAACATTAATTACGTTATTAACATTACATTTCCGTGACGTACTTTATTATTATGATTATTGTCAACAAGCCATGTGTGTGTGTGTGCGTGTAATATGATATGCCATGTTTTTTATTGAATTACAATTAAATTTAGTTTTAATTAAAAGTTTTATATAATCCAGTGATTTATTTGTAAACAAATAAATGTTAAACGATTATTTAGGCTATTATTTTTGTTACAACTTTTGAATTGGAAATTTCGTAAAATATAAACAAATCGTTTTTTTGGCGCTAATTTTAATTTTTGCAATACTAATAATGAGTGATATAAATATATTAGTGATGGTTTGCGGTTCAGTGGCGGCAATCAAACTGCCAGAGATCTTGGAAAAGTTAGCCAAACTGAGTGACAGCAAAACGCGGGTTAATATTCGAGTGGTGACCACTGATAAAGCGTTGCACTTCTTCGATGAAAACTCGTTGAACCCAACGGTTAAACTCTATAAAGATATCGACGAGTGGTCGCAATGGTCACGAATCGGTGACGAAGTGCTTCACATAGAGCTACGAAAATGGGCCACAATTGGCGTAATATGTCCATTAGACGCCAATACTTTGGCCAAAATTGGTGCTGGAATTTGCGATAATTTATTAACGTGTGTTATACGCGCCTGGGATTTAACCAAACCATTATTATTCGCTCCGGCGATGAATGTCCACATGTGGACGCATCCAATCACTAACGAAAATATCAGTAAATTGGTTTCGTTTGGTTACGTACAGATCGAGCCAATCGAGAAGAAGTTGGCGTGCGGTGACATTGGTTTGGGTGCTATGGCTGCCGTCGACACTATTGTGCAGAGGATTGTCGATTATATTTTTTAGTAAGTTTTATTTTATTATTAATCATGTTATTGCGTTAAAATGGCGTTTTTGAAATTTTGCAATTGCAACAAACTTTGTTTACGCCAAAAGTGTTGTTACTTTTTTTAAATAATTTTTTTGTTTTCTGTAACATAATTTTGTTTTTGAATATATTAACAAAGAACGCGATTATCTGTGATTCCATAAATAAAATGAGTTTTAATAATTTTGTAACTAATAAATGTGAAATCAAAAGTATTTAAGATACGTCGTTATTTTTAAATGTTTGTTTTCCAAATAAGTACAAGTAATTATTCATTTGATTAATATTAAGTTATAACCTTTAAGTCTAGACGATATTTTTCTCGAATAAAATATTGAAAAATAAGTTAAATTAAACTCTTTAATCATATTAGAACTATTAAATAAATATACAAAGTATCTTACAGTGTTGGATCCATTTTTTTATCAGTTAATAAAAATATTAATTTATTAATCAGTGATAAGACTTTTTTCCTGGCTAAAAATATATTAAAGTTGGCATAATAATTGAATTAAGTCTGAAAATTAGAACAAAGCTTTTTTCAAACAAATATTTGTCAGATCAAAGATTATAAACTTTAAAGCTTCATACAGTATTATCGCAATACCTTTTTTTATTCTTGGTTTAATGCGATATTTCTATACTCGTTCTTTAATTGGTGTGTCTGATGAACTATAGCTATAAATGTAGTCAAAAGTTTTATTTGTTGCACATTTGAATAAAGAATTAATACAAATTAGCAGTATTATGATGATTTGCCTGATTATAATTATTAATCACTTTATTGTAAGATTTTTATTTATTTCGTGATAAAATATTTTTTTATTTTTCTATGTTCTAGTTTTGAGGTTAGGATATGATTAAAAATAATAATACTTTAATAAATAAACGTTACGATAATTTCAAAAGCATTGAAATCTAGTATCTAATCATTTAATTGTGTGCACGCACTGTTTATTATTATTATTATTTTCTTGAATCTATTATTATTTCTATAATTTTTGTTTTTTAAAAAGATAATATACTTTTGGTGTGAATATGGTGAGGCACTGATAATCATCAAAAATACTGTATAGTTTGCTTTTGTTTAGGTTACAAAAAACAGTATTATATTAATGATTTTGCTAGAAATTAGTTTTTCGGCGATAATTTCGATAACACAAGAATATATTATACTATACAGTTAGGTTAAGTGTAAGCCGATTTTGAACAGACTTTTATTTGTAAAGTATAAGTTATAAAGTTATTGTGTTCCACATAGTTTGAAATTTTTACTTAACCCATGTTTCGAAACTCAAATTGATAGCTACGAATTTTAATTACCAAAAAATTTCAAAATATTTTATTTTATTTTATATTATTTATCTCCGTTTCCAGAGCCTAATTAAAGTTAAATACTAAATTTACTTCACATATTCCTAAATTCCTAAAGATATAATTAGTAAGCGAAGGCTAGATTGCAGATGTAATGAAATAATTGACTGGGTCTCCAAATTTGAGATATCAAGAGTCACTAACATACGCTTAGGCACATGTTAAATGTCACTGTGTCACCAAATTTTTGATATTTATTTGACAGTTAAAAAAGAAATTCGTTTATAGTTTTACAATGTATATTTTATTAATATTTATCGTTTCGTTTCCTACGAAAACACTCTATAAGGCTTTGACGAACTATTTAATTCGGCTTTAATCACTTTATTATCCGATTATCAATCAATTTTTGCGAACGCCAAACTTCCTAAAAAAAATTTTTATTTATTCAAAATAGAAAAAAAGCTACACATTATTCAAATAAATGTTTACATAAACTATTAATAAAACAATAAAATCGGTGAAAAATATGCGGTATTACTCGTTTCTATTTTGTGTGTGTGTTTATATAAAATATTAAAACCGACATAAAAACCACACGTATTGTACGTCTATATTAATCTGGCATTAAGTTACTGCATAATGAACGATGTAATTGTCGCACCATTTCGTAATTCGCGAGTTAGACATGTTTGACAAATTTAAGGTTTTTTTACAAACTGATGATAAAACGTTTTTTTTTTTCATTGATTGAAAGCCTTTATCGCTCGGATTAATTTTATAAGAATCACGCTGAGTGTTGGAATTCGTAACTTTTTTTATCTTTAAAAATTATCGCCAAACTGTGAGTAAACTTTAGATTAATTTTTTGTGATTTAAGCTTAAAATTTTTTTTGACATATTTTAAAGAAAAACAAGAATTTATTTCAACTCAATGCGAATTTTTCGTATAATAATTATTCATTAGATCTTTTAAATTTTTTACTAATTTTTTTCTTCGTTGCTTATTGCAAATCCGTGCAATGTGTTCGCAATTAATGAAAGTATTGTTATGCCGTTTTATTAACCGTTACGTGTAAACTTTTATGCCACCATTTATGACAAGTAAGTAATTTAATATAATTATATTTTATTATTTAAATTTTTAATACACCTTTTTAAAAAAAATAAAAATTTATTACAATAATAATAATAACGATAAAATTTTATAAAAATTGGTACGTAAACAATTAATAAATTTTATGCATTTCTGTTGCGATTAACGTAAAAAATTTTCATTTCAAGCGTAGCTTTTTTTAAAATTTTTTTTAACTGACTTATTATTAATCACTTGTTGCGAACCACATAAACCTTAGAAAGAACTATATTTTAAAATCAAATTCTGAAATAAAATTACAATTCATCATTGGTTTTTGTCAGTTAAGGGTCTATTTATTTAACCCATTAGTTATTATTGTAAAAAAACTAATGATATATACAATGTATAATATTAGGGTAAAAAAAAGAGTTGTGCCTCTCTTTAATGATATGTAGATTTTTTTCTCAAAGGCAAAAATTAAATGCAACAAAAATAATGCATTAACAGTTAAGTAATTGCAATACACGGAGAGAAAAAATGCTAAATACAATAGCGGGTAACGAAAAAAATGCCACAAGATTTTTACGCTAATTTTCGGCCAAAAAATGTTGGAGGTATATGTATAGGCATAAAAGAGGCTCAAAATTAATTACATGATGTAAGGCATAATAATTATTCATGAAAAAACAGGGTAGTTGTCTGTCCACCCTTTAAATGTTGAGCAATTTTTTAGAGCTTCCCATTGACTTTGATAGTTATCGCGGAAATCATTATTCAGCACGCTATGAATCAGTTCAATGTCTTCATTAATATGATAATCGGTTATTAACAATTGATGGCGACCCGCGTTTTCCTTTGTAACGCCGTGTTTGCGACCGTCTGCTACGATCTCTACCACTGACTGACCATTCCCTGAATGTAATTAATATAATTAGCTATCGATGAATTTAATTTTAATTACGATAAATTGATAATCGTTTCGCGTTGGAATATCTAAATTAGAAATGTTATAAATTTTGTATAAAACTTAGAGGTTATATTTCTGCTCCATATCTCTTAAAGATATTCGAAAGAAAAGTTAATAAACTAAAGTTTAATGAAATACAGCAAAATACGGAGTGGAAGCGTATTCAAAATAAATTGAATTTATTAATAAATTTATTTAAACATTTAATGCCCAAAGGGTTTCTATACACGATTAAAATCCATTAATAACTTCTGAAAAAAGAGATTTGACTCGAAAAACGAAGATATTTACGATAATATGTTCACCAGATTTCGATGTAAAGATTATAATTTATAGATTCTTTTTTGTTTTTTTGTTATTGATTCTTAAATGATTGGGCAAACATTTACTTTAGCTTTATTTATTTATTATATCAAAAATTAAATTTGTAAAAAAATACTGATAGTAGATTTTGATTAACCAAAATAAAAAATACATGAACAAAAATATCTCAATAAATTAAAAGCGGTTTTAAAAAATGTATTTTCCATTTTGTATTGTAATAGAAATCGAAAATTCATTGATCATTTGTTGGGTTCGCTTAAAAAATCGTGCGTTTTCTTAATTGATTGTTACTTTTACCCAAATATGGAAATTATTAGTTATTTAGTTTGTTTTTAATCGTTATGCTAATATATGTGCAAACTTTGTGGAAAAGTGCTTTTCTGTTAATTAATGTTCAACTTATCTCAAGTATATTAATGAATACTAGCAATAACATCGCAACTCACATGCTTAGCTTAAAAAAACGTTTTAAGCCTTGAGATGACATTATATCACGAATGAGAAGAATACTTGATTACCTATTATGTAAAGAGTGTGGTGTCCGTGAAAATAACAAAATATATTCAATTTAAATTTTTATGATTTGTTGCGCTATTTTTTATTACTTTATTAATAGTATAATAAAACGGTGGATGCGCTTTATTATGAAATGCAATAAATTTTTTGAATAATTTCTTCAATGTTCTGCTAAAATATTTTTTGTTATATAACTCTTAAATGATAATACACACACACACACATACACACACACCATAGGGTGTAACTGTAGAAAATATTCTTTAGTTTTGTATAAAAAACTTTACGACTGCAAAAAAACCAAATTTTGCGCGAAAGCGTTTTGTCTTTAGAAAAATGACTCTCACACACAAATATCTATTTTCCACTGAAATCGAGAAAAAAATTGGAAAAAGGCTTTTTATTACAACCTGAATGTAATTTTAATTTTTGTTTTGTTTTGCTGCTTCTACGCTGTCGTTTTTTAAATATATATATAAATCACTATCCTTTAGGCATTTTCTGCATATTTATGGCAAAGTTATTAGGAAAGTAAACATGAAATTATGGCGATGTATTTAAATTTTATAACCTCAAATTACTTAATGTTATACAATATAAAGTTTTTTTAGCGCAAAAATGTACGCTCGCTATACATATTTAAAGAGTTTGGATTTTTTTTGTTGTTGTTTGCAAAAATATTTCGCATTAAAATATTTTATCGCTTTTTATACGTATTTGTAAGGTTATTAATTTCGACTAAATTATTACCTCAAACGTTTAAAATGTGGAATAAAAGTTTATTAACAGTTTAACAAATTAATAATTTTTCTTAACATTTACGCGTATGAAATAATAATTTATAACCAAAAAAGTAAAATTTTCTTTGAGGAACGGAAAAATATTATGAAAAAATCATTGATTAATTTTGAAATTTTTTCTTTTACAAAATTAACCGAATTCATGGATTATCCTTTTAAAATTTAAAATGTTTTGATTTTTATTTGGCAATAATTTCTTTTTAATTTTTGCTTATTTTATCTAAATTAAACCGAAGATATCAAGAGATCTTTTCCAATTATTTTATCTTACGAGGGTATTAATCCGATTTTTCGAAACAACTTTTATTGGGTAGAAGACATTGAAAAATATG
This sequence comes from Phthiracarus laevigatus, assembly GCA_034700185.1. Taxonomy (NCBI): domain Eukaryota; kingdom Metazoa; phylum Arthropoda; class Arachnida; order Sarcoptiformes; family Phthiracaridae; genus Phthiracarus; species Phthiracarus laevigatus. The sequence goes on along the minus strand of JAQIXJ010004657.1, from coordinate 788 downwards.
TTACAAAAAAAATTCGTTAAAAAGTGAAACGGAAGGTTGTGGAAGGCCTTTAAAGTTTTTTGGTCAAAAGGGGACAAATTTTAATTAATTTGAAATTAATTAATTAATTTAATGACTTTTTAATAAGAAATGGTAGTGGGGTCGAGTTACTTTTAAAAATTATTATATATTTTAAGAAAACTAATTTCCAAAAATTGAGGTCATAGGTGGTCAGGAAGGGGTAAAGCTGAAGGGGTACAAAAAATTGAAACTTACTGTAATAACTAGATATAGAGATTTCCAGGTAATTCCCGATTTTATTCTTTTATAACATTATCGGGAGATTAATATAGTAAGTTATATTAAATATAACCATTTAGTTAAAAGTGGTTTTATTTTCCCGGTTTTGGTAGTTTTGGAAAAAGTCCCGGATTTGTATATTATTTCATAAAAGTTACCGTTTTCACTATATTTAACAAGAAATTTCTAAATATAGAACAAAAGCCTTCTTAAAAAATTACTATATTGATCTAAAGTAGGAAATTAGAACGTTAATTGTTATATTTCTGGGAATATTGTTTCAAAAGTACTAACTCGTAAATTTCTAATATTGAACGCTTACTTAAGACAGTTTTACAAATTTTGCTCCAATTGTAGCAGTAGAAGTCGAACGTTCTTTTTCATCGTTTTTGTGAAGAAAATTTAAAAATGTTTCATAATATTCAGTTCAAGTCGTTTTTGTAAATTATTTTTATTTGTTAGAAATAAAAATAAATTTTAGTTCCCGAATCCATTCCCGCTTTTAATAC
>JAQIXJ010004656.1:0-10472 GCA_034700185.1 Phthiracarus laevigatus | reverse complement strand
AGTGACACCACCGCACAGAATATGATGAATAGTAAATTGTTATCGGTTGACGAAGACTTTTGCCAAACAAATATCTGACTATAGCCCAATCATAACGGCAATCATCACGCATACCACTGCGATTTCAAAACTGTTATCAGTGTTACGCTTTTTCATTAGGTTGTGTTTTTTAATTTATTAATATCCTCGAGTAATAGACAGCTAGATATTAATCTTTGTCTTAAAAGTAAAAGTTGACCTACATTTTGACATGTTATTTAGTTCTATGCGCAAATTCTTTAGGCTATTTTTTAATTAATTTAAAAATTGGGTCATTGTTTCAACCGTTAGTTATACTACTATTTTATACAGAAAAGGAATTATTTGTGAATGCGGTGAAAGGAACTTTAATACAAAAGAGCGTACCGATAATAGTATTATTAAAAATTAGTATAACTTTGAATTTTTTCCAGCTTCATTCGACAATTGTTCATTGAAAATGCAGAATTTACGTTAAAAAAATTGCGCATTTGCAAAAATTTTAATAATTCCTTTATTCAAAATAATTTGCAAACAATATATTCTTTTTTTATTGCATTATATTGTGGCGAACAAACTGGACTCAATTAAATAATAAAAGTATTTATTATTAAATGAACTATAATTAAAATTACACTATAAGTGTGGCCCAAATGGCGCCAACAGTATTCTACTTAAATATAAAAGTAGTGCGACTGCACTGTATAACATTCCGATCAGTAATGACTAGTCCACCGACGATCGGCGGCTAAATATAATTTAGTTAACGCTGGCACTACAATGACGCCATCTGGCGTTACAATATTTTTCTCATAAGCGCGTACAAGTATTATAAAATGATTATATTAATAAATTGTGCCGTATGTCACAAATAACAACACAAATTAAATAAGCTGCGATACTAAGCGATTTTTGACCCGAAAAAATTTCCATGCGTTAAAATTTATGATGGGAGAAAGCTCATTTTTCCTGAGCTTGAGCCTTGAACATGCAAAGCTTAAGCTCAAAACCGGCAAAAATTGAGCTGAGCTTCAAAAATAAAATGTTACCCTGAGCCTGAGCTTAATAATTTATGAATGGGGTTTGAGCTTAGCTTTGAGCTTATATTTTACAAAAAATTTAAAATCCGTAATTAATATGAGTTATATAATATTTATACCTATTCTAATTTTTAAGTCATAACTACTAGTAAAATATCGCTTACTTTAACTTAAAAGATTGCAATAAAGATTAACTTTAATATTTTTCTCTAAAAATAAAATATTTTATTGATGTCTGCGATGCTTACATAAATGTTATGGTAAAGGTTTGTTTTTATTTAGCTAAGCACAAGCTCTGTAAGCTCGCTGAATTAAGCTTGAGCTTGAGCTTATAAATTTTAGCACAAAAGTTGTTGAGCTTCGACCTATATAACTACACTAAATATCTTATTTGAGCCTTATCTTGAGCTTGAGCTGGCTTAAGCTAACTTGCCTAAGCTTGAGGTTTCTGCCATCATTAGTTAAAATCTATTTAATTTAAAGAATTATACTCATTATCGGTAATTAAAATTTAATTAATAAAACTAAAGTTGAATTAATTCTATTTGAAGCATAGTTTTAAAAGTTTACCCCTTTATCACATGGGTTTAATTTAATGAACTTTAATAGTTTTAAAAAGATCTTACTTATTAGATGGATTATATACTTCGAAACCAGTTTTAGAATTTTCAACGTTGGTTTGGTTTAATTCTATATCCATGTCTGTACTATTTATTTCGCATAATTTAAGGAAAACATGCTCTAAATTATTACAGTTATATTTATTAAGTAATATTTCTGGATTTTGTTCGACTATTATTTGTCCATCTCTTAAATATCCAACTGATGACGCATTTCTCGCTTCTTCGAGATAATGTGTGGTAATTAGAACAGTAACTGAATTAGTTTTACAAATCATATCCAAATATTGCCAAATCTGATGTCTTAACATGGAATCCACACCAACAGTTGGCTCATCGAGTATTACTAACATTGGACTATGAAGGAGTGCAACACATAATGAAACTCTTCTTTTCTCTCCTCCACTTAATTTGGAAATCACTCTTCTAGTATCCGGTAAATTCAATAACAGTGAAAATTCATTGATTTTGTTAGTAATGGTTTCCTCATCACATCCATAGAGTCGAGCAAAATACTTTAAATTCTCTTCGATTGTGAACTCAAAAAATAGTGAAATCTCTTGTGGCATATATCCAATTTTATTTTCTAAAAAAATATCAATTTTAATTTTATTAATTTTTTTAGTTTTTAAAAATCTGTTAAACCAGCTTAATAATCAAAAATGTTTAATTATAAATATCTTTCACAAATTGTTTTTCTATAATTTACAAAATAAAATATAAGTTATAAACTATTTTTATATCATATTTGGATTTTTTAATAATAACGTGGTCTGTAATGATTTGGATTTATATTTATTTGTAAAAAAATCATAGGTTCCATTATCCTTCCACTCTATAAGTAATACAGGATTTACTAAGGACTACCGAGGTGAACATGCGCATTGTTAACATTTTACGTATCGCTGTTTGCTATTGTATTGCTAGTTACTATATATTAGTGTTTACATAATGACGCAAATGTAAAACAAGCGCGTATGCAGATGGATACGGTTTAAATGTGGGGGATGTGGATCAGTGTCACACTTGACGAGAAGTTTTTCGTAGTATAAAAAAACTTTGTTGTGTAACTAAGTAACGATAGCACTATTTATGCTACAAAAACTTCTTGTCAAGTGCAACACTGATGTGGATTGTTAACAGGATGGATATCATTCTATTAATCTGCGCCAATTATTTGGCGCTCTTCTCTAGAACACCTAATATTGCTAATGTAATGAGTTGTAGCAACAAAATAATGTTTTACTAACAAATATAGCTTTGTTTTATAATAATATTGTTTAAGAATACATATTTCAGGACTAGAATTGAATGTAAACGGTAGGTCATTTAACATGGAATAGAAATGGAATCATTAAGTCATCTTTGATTTGTTATACATATCTCAGTTAAGGCTTCATATTTATATTTATGAAAATTAAAATTCTATTAGAAATTATTTTTTTTAATTCAAAACTGAATTTGTCCTTCATTAAATAAATTTCTATTATGCAGTAATTTTTAGGTTTTGCAGACCCTTAGAATTGACAATATGAGTAAAAATTTGCTTATTTAATGAAAATAGTAATTATTACTTACTCAACAACGAATTCGATTGAACTCCAAATATTGTTATGTGACCAGATTGTGGTCTCAATCTTCCAATAATACAGTTAATAAGTGTTGTCTTTCCACAACCATTTGAACCCAACAGCGCATATATTTCACCTTTACGTACATTTATATTGCATTTTTGTAGCACTTTATTATTACAATTAGATGGATAATTATATACTAAATCAATAGTTGTGATAGCATATGGTTCAATGTTTTCGTTTGCCATAATCTTGTTACAAATAGATTTGTTTAATTTATTTATAAATTGAGTTTAAATTAAAAAATACATTTATTGAAATACTTTTTAAATCAATAAATTTTCATTATAGTTATTAGAATAGACTAAGTTAAATAATTTCTTATATCATAATGGCGTTTGAGCAAACAGGTTTTGATATTTATTAATTTTTGTAATAAATCGTTTTAGCTAATTGTCGGAATTATTCATAATATATTAAGTCAAGTTTTTAATAGAAATAAATATTCAAATCACATTATTATGCTTGTATACCAAAAAATTCCATTCATTTTTTAGCTAAAAATCTCAAGGTAACTAATATGTTAAAACTAAGAATAATTAATTAGTATATAGTTATTTTTAAGTAAAGATAAACTCAAAATTGGTTATGCGTCATTTATGAATTAATTAATCTAAAGGATGGCATTGATAATTTATAACGAGTGTAATGTTCGTGCTTTTACAACAATTGGAGTATGTATCACACATTTTCGTAAATACCTAGTTATTCAGAACATTTGTTAAAAATTGTTTTTGTTTTTTAGTTAATAAATAACTGCGTATTTATATATGATAATTATAATTAAAATTGTTGCATCTAACAAAGTATTCATTTTATCGATACAATTGTATTCCGTGTATGTTGAAAACTTTAGCTCACTTTCAAGTGACAAAGTCAAGGTTACGGATTTGACAATTTCTGTCTGTTTGTCTGTCTGCCCGTCCGTTCATCCTTCTGCTTGTCTGTCCTTCTGTCTTGTCTTGGAATTTTACCACTATCTTACAAACTATTATTTTTGTGTGCATAACTATGTAAAAACCTACAAAAAAGTAAGCTCTTTATGAATATGTCGATCTTGCTTTAACTTTACTGTTTAAAATCGTTTTTGAATCAACTCGGTATTCGCTTTATCTGTCAGGTTAATAGTTAATAGATAGATAATTAACATAATTTTTTATCTGACTTTGCAAATTTGTCAGATATATAAAGATTAGATTAATTTGTCTGTCTGTCCGTCCTCACTCTTATTTTAATTAAGGGAGCTAGCTCTTTATATTAATAAATGGATTTTCCCATTATTATATTAAGGGATTTCAACCCATTTATTATGTTAATAAAGGAATTTTTAGGTCAAAATGACGAAAAAATAAGGTCAAAAAGCCATAAGTTGTGCCTAAATGGGCATAAAAAGGGTAAAGAATGACCATAAGTAAGGTCAATATAGGGATAAAATAGATCTCAAATGGCCATACATGGGTGAATGTTTAGTTAAAATAGGCAAAAGCGAAATCAAAATATCAATAAATCTGGTAAGAATAAGCAATAATTAATAAATATAAGGTAAACATTTGAGTGAAATATGCCGCTATTTAAGCAAAAATAGGGTCAAATTTGACAAAACTAGACCAATAAAACTCAAGTTAAGGTTAAAACTTGAGTGGCATATGCCACTATTGGCTGTAAAAAGTGATTATCTGTGTAAAAATGGGCGAAAAAAGAGTCAAAATTGGCAAAATTCGGTAATAATATCTAAAAAAACGAGGTGAATATTTCAGTGGCATATGCCGCTAATTAACTTTTATTCAGAGTAAAATGGGCATAAATTGGGTTGAATCGGCTCAATCAGCTTTAAAAAACACTTGATTCAAAATTAAAGTGGCATAAGCATATGATGCAAAAGTGATTTCTTTGGCATCTGCCCTTCATGGCGGTAGTATATTATAGAACACCGATTAATGTGGTATATGCCGTTTTGTATACTGAACAACTTATAACAGAAACTTCTATAAAAATAATATAAAATAATTGTTGGGAGCGAACGAAGAAAGCGAGCGACCATAAACTAACTAAAATTACATTACAAATACAGTTTTTACAACCGTATCGATCTTATTTAATTTTCAAATCCATAAAAAAATTTTGGAATTAAATTTTTTTCCATTTTACGTTCATAATTTTTTTTGTCACTAAAACGCTCATTTTGGATATATGGTGGTAATAAAAAAATTATGGCTGCACCGAAATTTGTTGATTTTTGGTGGTTTTGGTGAAATTCGGGATTTTTATAATAATCATATCTCTGATTATAATTTAATTGGAGGTTTTATCTTACATTCTTTTATTTGCCTGGTTTTGTTGTGCTAAGACTAATATAAAATATAAAATTAATTTATAGACTAATAGCTAAAAATTTGGTTAAAATCGGGTCAATTTAGGGTGAAAGTGGGCAACATTCTGGATGGGATCGTATAACATATCAGAGGCATCTTATACTCTTGACATTTATTCAAATAAATGTTATGAATTAATGAGTTGTAGGCTTAGCCTTATTAGAACAAAATGTATCAAACCACATAATAAAGCATTAGCTAACTTTCGTAGAAACATTTGATTATTCATATTTTAAAACAAGCCATTTACGACTAGTATTTAAAATAAACACTCCTTATATTTCAACCGCTATCCGTAACATCAAGTCTTACGTCTTCATAGAACCTCTAATATTTATCTATTGTATTTGATGATAATAATAATGATTTTAGGGAAAAATGCTAAAAACTGATATACAATGTAACATCAAAATTAAGTGGAAAGAAGAATGCGTTTTAGTTTTCGACTTAAAATTGGGTCATTTTCGTTAACAAAATATATATCTGGTAGCCTACGAATTAGCAGCCGCATTCGACTTGCTTGACAACTTTTGAGAGCTCAGTTACATCACATACAACGCATAGAACTGTTGCGTATGTCGTAATGAAACTTTAGATCTCATTCAAGTTTTTCGAGACATCACAAAAGTTTATAATACGCTTTAGTGTGTGGCCGCTAAATAAATCAAGCTTATCAACAAAAACAGCGCTCGCATACCAGAAATAAATACATATATACGCAACGCTCAGAAATACTGTAAATTGAGAGAAAAAAAATCATTTTTGCGCTTATCGGCAAAGTTTGTCTGGTTTGTGTAACTATTCTGCAACAAAAAAAGCTATTGGAAAAGCAGTTCTACCACTTTATCTTTCGGATATTTGCGAAGTGAGCGCAAACCAAACCACACTCTGTATAAGCGCGCAGTGTTTACGTGCACACACAACGCCAATCGCACTGCAAATTAATTAAATTTTTCGTTTCCAAATGATATGAATCATCAACAACAGCAGCAGCAACAGAAAAACCATAACATGAAACAACGGGCGAACGAATTTAAGCACCAAAGCGTGACCACGACGACCAACGTTTCCGAGGAACCAACGTCGTCGGTGTCGTCGGTCACCCGATTCTTCTTCGGCGTATTGTGGTGTTTCGCTCAGGTGGGCCTTTGGGGTTCTGTGCTACTGTTTCTATACTATGTGCTCAAGTTCGACACTGGGTTCGCGTGGCAGAACGACCGAAGAAAGCAGTTTAATTTGCACTCGTTTTTAATGATCACTGGGTTTATTTTCTTTAACGGACAAGGTATGCATACCCCCGATGGGCTTATTATGACAAATGCCAGTAACAATGACTAATTATATGTAAATGTTTTGGGCGCTGTTATGCTCTGATATTTTTTTAATTGCGCTTTTGCTTCTTTCAAAGTTTGTGCTCACTTTTGAATAATGTGCTATTATAGTCGTTATTTAGATTTTTGGAATGTTTTTTAGTTTTGTTTTCTTATCGGTTAAGTATATTATTACAACGTATTAATTATTATATTTGCGCACAAGTTTTTTTGCGAGAGTCTTGGGTTAATAGGATTTTTATTTTTTGTGCGTAATATTTAGTTTTACGAAATTAAATAGTCTACATAAGCGCCTATAAGTGATTGGAGACGCAGTTAAATCAGGTTCAAAATGTTTAAATGTTTTAAAAAGAAAAATATGTGTGTGACACAGTTTTTTTCTCTCCGCACAAAATTTAAATTAGAACATGTTTGCTGCGCAAAATTATGGTTTGTTATTCAATGTAAAAGTTTTTTCCGAATAGGGAACATTATTTTTTTTGATTAACGCCGTTTAACTGGTGATTTAATAATAAAAGAATAAATCGTGTCAATATTATTAAATCTGTCAAAACGTTAACTATAAATATACGCGTACTGTAAACATTCCATAAACCGCTTATCTTTCTCACGCAATTATCGGTTTGGCTTCATTAAATATTTCAAGTTCTTTTTTTAGTGAAGATGATAAAAATTGAAATTTCTAGAGATATGTCGGCAATAATAACACATAGTGTTTAAATTTGCATACACATTTAAATAGTTATATTTAGATAAATATTTCTGCGCAATTTGCGCTATGTTTTACAAAAATTTATGTCTCAAGAAAATCGTATAATTTTATATCATTACAAAACCGGTTGCGCATATTAGTGGCTTTCAGAGTGTTCCACACTCCTATAACGTTGTAAGGGAGAGGGATCTACTTTAAGAAATTTAAAAATTTGAGGGTATACTTGGTTTTGGTTCCAAATTTTTTTCAAATTTTGTTCACTAAAAACTTGACATATCGAAATACGTTCAATTAAAATCACATTATTAGCTTAATTTCAGTTTATGCTTTTGGCCGTTTCTGTTGTCCGTCTGTGCTTATGACATTGTTAGTAGTCTTTGGCTTCAATCTCAACAGAACATAAATCCCTAATCTTAATTAATTTATAAATTTATTCATAAGCAAAAATTTAAAGCCGATTAGAAAGTGAGCTATCTATGAATCTGTCGTACTTTAAAAATTTTATCACATTTTGAGAAAAATTTAAGGGACACGAATTAATTTGGTTTTAATGTTAATTATTCGAATCATGCACTTCCAAACTTTGGCGTGTAATATCCCCTACCCAACCAAACACACTCTTGGGACAGTCTTATGTCTCTAATTTAAACTACTGAAGGTCTATCGTTATTTTAAAAAAATACAGTTCATAATAAATGAGCTAATTTTGAATCTTGCATTATACTGTCGAGAATATCGGGCGATAGAGAAAAATTATGCTAATGGCGTTCGATGCAGTGCCTCCTTTTTTATCTAAAGTGAGCAGGAGAGCGAGAGCGCTGAGGGCATAATTATTATATAGAGTCAACAAGAATTTTTAAACATTTTTAATTAAACAATTTCTATTACTACATGGATTACTAATATAACCATGTTTACTTTCTTCCTGTCTTTTTATTCGCTAACTTTTTAATAAGTTCCTATAAAAATACTTGTTTTTTTAGATTGTTTGTTAATGATAGCTTGTTTTCATTTTACTTACTGGAGAATCTTTTCTTATTTTTTTCTCTCTCTATTTCTTTCTTCTCTCTCTCTCTCTCTCTCTCTCTCTTTCTCTTTCTCTTTCTTTCTTTCTTTCTTTCTTTCTTTCTTTCTTTCTTTCTTTCTGTTAGAGGAGAATCATCTTAAATTAAAAATTAAACGATACATTGAATTTCCTAATGACAGTCAGTTTAATTTAATTCGAATGATTTTTTAATTTGTTCGTGTTTTATTTATTATTTCCTAAACGTTATCAGAAAAAAGACATTTCATGCGGATTACGAAATGTTTTATCTAATTGCCACTCGATGTTCTTACAGCACGTTAATTATTTACTTAACGCAACATTTAATATTATAAGCTCCTCGATTTTTTATTTACTTTCTTCACTTCCGCGGATTGCCAAATGAACCGCAAACGCAAAGTTTTTTAATCTAGTTATTTTTAAAAATATATATTATATAACAAGTTGCACCATAATCTAATTTAAAACAATTAAAATCATTATCTAATAATTGTCTTTGAAAAAATAATAATTATATAAATTTTAATTTCTAGCTCACTTTTATTTTTTTGCCAAACGTAAACCAATGATTTGGCTGTATTCCAAACTATTATGTTTTTTGAATTAAATTAAAACATGGATTCGCATTGTTTTTAGCTAAAAAAATTTGAAAAAAATCAAATTTACACGCCAATTTTTATATTTCCGCTCAACTTTTTATAAACGTTTATTATAATAATAAAATTTTTCTGAAATTAATTTGAGGAAGAGGCAGTTATTACTTTTTTTTATTGTATTCAGTAAAACCATTCTTACTTATAAATTGCTTCATAAAAACTTGAAAAGTCCCGGATTATTAATTTAAACTTATTTATTAAATAAAACTTCCCATACATTTCAAAAATTTTTTCAAAAAAATCTAAAAATTTTATTTTCGTATACTTGATTAATAAAATTCCTAAAATATAAATAATGATACTTATCGAACATTTTGTTTATTAGATATACTTATAAACTAATGGCATTTATTTTATAGCAATGCTAATTTACAAAACGTTTCTCTGCTGCAAACGTATTTATAACAAAATAACGCACACAATACTATTCGTATTATCGACGTCCGTCATCACGTTCGGAATGATCGTCGGCATTGTTGGTCAAGACGCTGTCCCAACGGATAAGACTGCCGTTCATTTTTATTCTCTGCACTCGTGGTTCGGTTTGGTCACTGTCGGATTGTTTGCTTTACAAGTAAGCATATATTCAAAATCCCTAAAAAATATTTTATGTAAATGTTACCACATTTTAATAGTTTATGGTTGGTTTTGTGTCATTTTTGGTGTTGCTGTGCTGCGAGAAAGCGACCGCTTCGTTCAGAGCGAAACTGTTGCCAACTCACGTCACAATGGGATTAATTATTTTCGCTTTAGGAGTTCTTTCGTGTATTACCGGTTTATTTCAAACCGCCAGGTCTAGACTCGAGTAAGTATTTGTTACAATAGTTCTTTTGACGCAAATTCTTATCGCGTTATTAATTTATTTCTCTCATAATTTAGCGGTAAAAACGGTAATCCAAATTACAAAGACTTACGAAACCCGGAAAATCCATTCCTGAACGCTGGTATTGTAATCAATTTGGTGGGCGTTTGCATAATGACCGTTGCGATCATAATGCCGTATATTGTGCGCAATTTCACCCATAGACGACACCAGGGATCGTT
>JAQIXJ010004655.1:0-10480 GCA_034700185.1 Phthiracarus laevigatus | reverse complement strand
AGAGAGAGAGAGAGAGAGAGAGAGAGAAAGAGAGACAGAGAGACAGAGAGACAGAGAGAGACAGAGAGAGAATGTCAAAAAAGCCATTAAAATATAATAAAGACTTAAAGTTTGACCATAGCGTCGTTTGAAATATTATTAAATTTTGTCTTAATTACCAAAATTATAAACTTTAAAATAAAGAGTATTTTCACAATAATAGGCATGTGCATTGGCAACACTTCCAAAGGAGTATGGTTTTGGATTTGTTGAGTGCGTGTATAAGCATAGCAGTTGGTTTAAGCCTTCTATATCTGCTCCAGAGGTTTGTAAGTCATATTAAATATTTATTGCTCATTAAAACTATTTGTTCACAATTTCCACCGTTATATCTGAAATTATTATAATTAATTTAAATATTTTAAAAATAATGATAATCTGGGAGTAAAGCCCGAACAATACATTATTTTTATGAAAATTTTCGAACATAAAAATAAATGGAAACCTGTAAACATTTATGATCGCACAATATTTCCAATTTTATTTGATGTACAGTATCTGTATTATAGATATAGTATGATTGGGTCCCTTTAAGCAGCGATATATATATTCAACTAAAATTCTCATGTTCTTATATTGCCTAATAAATGAATTTGTTTGCGTTAGAAATTACTTTATATAAATTATTTATGAGACAAAGCATTTTTTCTAGAAATCTTTTTGTGGAACTAATGCCTTAATGGGTGATTTAACAAAGTGATGGTAATATAGTATGACTCGCGAAGATAAATATAAAACTATAAATAAAATTGCCAATATTGTTGCATTAGGCCTGGAATTCATTTTGGTTTTGTTATAAAAATAACGACATTAACTTAAATTTGATCATTACTACTTAGTCTAGACTCTAGACTCCAAATTAAATTGTATTTAACTTTAAATACTTATTAGCCACATGTTTAATGGCTCCGCAAGCTCCGTCTTATTAAAAAAATGAAGCCATAAAATATATCGATTTTTCCAATTTTAAAATTTTTTATGCTATTAGTGAGCTTTTCATTACTATCTAGAGACCTATCTAAACACCAATTCGCCATTAAAGTTGATTTAAAGCATTTAATTAAAAATATATAGCCATTAATTTTTAGTGCGCGTTCAGATTGAATATAGACTGGGAATTTTTATCGAATTGCAGTAATTCAGCGCAAGGCAATACAATTCAATGGCTAAATGGTATTAAGTTAAAAAAACTGAAACCAAGATATTCAACAGTACCGTGGATTCTTATTGAAAACAAACACTCGGCTGAACAAGATAAGCAAGCGTTTGAAAATACGATGCAACTCGTATGTGATAAGTATAAAGTAAGTTAACTAAATTTTCAAAACATCGATATAATTAAGGTAATAGGTTATGCATGATAAGGAATATAGCATTTGAACAGCGATTATAATTGTGTAACTGAAAATAAAATTATACTACATTATACTTCGCCCCTCAAAAGGGAAGGATGATTGCAATTTAGTGATTGAAAATATTTAAACTTTAAATTCACTACAGTTCCATTATCGCATCGAAGATTTGTATCGCCATTGTTTTTTAGTTCACTTTCTAGAAAGTAGAGCATATGGATTTGACCCTGTCTGTCCGTTCGTGTGTCCGCACTAACTCGACCATTGAATTTAGGACGTATTTATATTCGTTAACTTTGCGATGTTAGGAAACTGTAGACTAAATATTAATTAAAGTAAATTAAATAATCAGCTTAGATCAAAATATAAAAAAGTGAGCTATCTATGAATGTGTCTATTGTGTCACCATCCTTTGTTTAATTACACTCCACTCATTATCATTTCGCTATTAAAAATTTTTATGGCATATTGAAAATTTGCCATTATATGATTGATATGTCTGTGTGTCTGTGTGTCCATCTGTGCGTCTGTACCCTCTCATTGTTGATCCATATAAAATCATTTAGAATATAAATGCTATCCATTATTCAATATGCCATCATATGTGTGTTCCACTCTTGTTTCTTCCTACAACTTAATTTAGAACTGAAAGAAATAGAATAGTGGTAATACTTAGAATCGATAAAGCAGATTATCTCTAAAAATATCTATTAATTAACATTTATAACTAGTAAATTTATTAGTAAAATATCTCGTGTGAATAAAATTATTGAAAAGGTTTTTAATTAGAATTGTTTTATAATTTGGAAAATTGTAACAAAAACCACTACCTTTCCATTACCGCAAGCAAAAAAAAATCCTTGCTGTTTCATTACCAGCAAACTCAATTTTTTTCTATCCATTACAGTTCAATTACTTGAGCTAATCTCTTATTCCGCTACCATTCCATAGTAATGCTTAATGCCTTAAAAATCGTTAGATAAAAAGATGCAAAATAGTTAGTAATCGTTAGAAAAAATATATTAACTTGGATTCAGAAAATTCCTAAAAATTTAGGTCATGCTAAAACTCGACTAACTTAAGCCGCAATATTTTGAACTTTGATGCCTAAAATTTTTTCCAATTTTTTCAAATATTTTCTCAGTGAAATCCTTAAAACATGATCCCACTCAAAACTAATCAAATTTTAGTGCCATTTCTTTCAATTTATAATAATTCTATAAGTTTTTAAATGGTTTTATTAAAACATTATTCAATGGTTTTAACAGATCTTTATTATCATGTTAGCAATGGAACAAAATTTTCAATTGCAATTTCAATACAACTTTTTGTTTGCTATTTGAGTTGCATTGTTTATACCAGAGTTAGGCTCTGTTAATGTTTTTTCGTAGCCTTAATAGTTTTATTACTTCACGTAACTTACGGCTTCAAGGCTATATGCCAATCAGAAAAAGCATGCTAAAACATTAACAGAGCTTAACACTGGTTTATACTTTCTCATCGCTTAAGTTGCCATTGTGCTAATGAATGCATAGCCTAATCATACAGAATATACCACTTCTGGCAGATTACACCAGGGTGTGTGTCCCAGAGGGGGCTGGATGAGCTCATGCAAATCTAAAGTAATTAAAATGGAAATTTTTTCATAAAAATGGCACTATTTTGCCTAAGTAAAAAAATTATTCCATAAATCCGATGAGTTTGTCCCCCGTTTGAATTTTTAAAAATCCTGAATGAAACTCCATCCAGACCTTCAAAGTATGGGATAACAGCGTGTTAAATGTGTCGGGCTTGAAATGAATGTCTAAATATTTGTTAAATTTTGTTAGTCCCTAAACTTTTCTATGCTCACATTGTTTTTGGAATTGACAGGAATGTTTAGGCGGTGTATGTTTAAATATATCGCAATCAAAATTCTTTATAATAATAACGTTAAATAAAAAATTGAATATTTTACAAAGGGATTAAAACCTGCGATTTGCAACGATACAGAAATTGATGAAGTATTCCCCAGTAAGATAGGATTCACACCACGAAATTTTAGTCAAATTTTGATTTATCAACCAAGTAATGAAAGCGTTAAAGATGATGAACAGACGCTAATTCACGGCATGTCGTCCAATAATCAAATTAAACAAAGCGTTAATCACGACTCTAACCCAACTACGAACGCAATATTAAATGAAAAGAAAGTCACAAAATATGACAACGAACCGAAATCGAATTTAAAATTGGGAAAACAAAATGTTTCTAATTGTACGTCAAAAAAATCTGAACATAACAACCATCTCGACGATAATTCTGACTGGAGAATGATGACAATAAGTAACTGATTGGCCAATTATTTTTTAGAACATAAGCTTATTACAAACATTGAATTTTGATTGTATGTAAATTGCTTTGAGAATATAAACATTTAGTTTGTCAGTAATTAAATCTTTCTGTGAAATTTGTGGTCAATTTTGAGGTTTTTTTTGTGAATAATGTCAAATAATCTCAAATGTTTTAATAAAAATGTTTGGCATAGCTCTTTCAAGGATTTGCTGATTTGTTGTTTTCAAAAATTTATTTCTGGTATGTGCGTAGCTATGATCGACATTAAGGCGTCTAACTCTTAACCACAGCGATGCCCACTCGTCGATCACATCCACGTATACAATGGTTCAAAATCGCAGTTTCCCTAAACTTTTCGTCGATTCTAAACAACTTTTATAGATTTTTAAAATTGTTGCACAGATTCTACACAATTGTGAAGTGTATGCAGTGTAGCCATCTATCAAATAAGAAACTTATTAAAAAGTGTTTTATTTGACTGACGAACAACAAACAACTATACGCGTATGACACATGCGTTACTATTGAATAGGAAAATGAATTCGGAAATCGTTAACTTTTTGCGTGAACATAATTACTTGAGTGGATCAGTGTTGGAACGCATCAACAACAACAACCAACAACAGATTAGCGAATACGTGTCCCAATTAAGTTGTTTGGGTATCGCGGAGTTGAGTTGTGAGCCATTATCGCTATCATTGAGTAAGGATGGAGTGATCGGTCGAACCCAACAATTAGCGCACAATAATTACCGTTCACTCATAACAGGAGCCAATTGCGCAAAACGCGTTCAAATCAATTACAAAGCAATTGAACAATCGCTTAATAGCGTCATCGAAACGGTTCCAACGTTTACCGACAAATGCGTGACATTCGGCAAACAAGCCAAACAAATATCGCTTCGATGGCGCGAAGTGTCGCTTATGCTATCAAAACATCCGCAAATACTGGAAGTGTTGGAAATTCCGCAACTGATGGATACGTGCGTTCGGAACAGCTATTACGAAGAAGCGCTACAATTGTACGCATACGTTCAACGATTGAGCAAAAGATACGATCATTCGATCGCCATTATTGAGTGCATCGCCAACGATGTCCAGTTGTTTCGCGAACAAATGATGAATCAGTTGTTAAAAGAGCTCAATACTAACATTCAACTGCCGGCGTGTCTTAAAGTGATCGGATATTTGAGACGAATGGACAAATTCAGCGAAGCGGAGCTAAGGATTAAGTTTCTCACTGCTCGCGACTCATGGCTTCAGACCATAATTGCGGACATTAGCGTCGATAACCCATTAGTGCATATCACTAAAGTGATCGAAACAAATCGCGTTAATTTGTTTGATATCGTCACTCAATATCGAGCTATATTTGCCGATCACGAGCCTATTATGCCGTCAAACATACGATTTTATGGCATAACTGCCATAAATAAACGCGATTTTAATGACGCGTCAATTATTAATAGTTGGGTGCTTTTCAAAGTAAATCAATTCTTAGACGTATTGAAGTGCGATATAACGCGATGCGTTAATAACAAATTTGGTCATTATTATCCCATCGAATCGATTATTGAGCCATGTTTTTATTTTGGTTTATCGATGAGCAGAATAGGCGCTGACTTCAGGCCTCAACTCGTTTCCATTATTAACGAAGCGATTTTAAGCCGATTTTCAAAAGTAGTGAATGACGCGACCATAAGATTTGAAAACACGATCCAAAGTCTAACGCTCACATCGCAATCGGATAATGGTTCAACTGTTTCTCAATCGGTGGCCACCGAAGATATACAGGATTCGGAGTTCGAACTACAGCCACCAATTGGTTTGTTACAGTTTCCATTATTGGCCCAGTATTGCAACGATATGTTAACGGCGATCAACGAGATTAGACAAACGGCTCCGTTAGCGTTAATTACGCGTTTTGCGTCTATAATTAATAACTCGTTTAATCATCTATCGGACGCTATTTGCCGTTATTTTCGCGCAGAACAATCCGCACTTTCGTCGAGCGAGCGTCAAATGATGAATCGATTATGTGATCTGTATGTAAGTGAGCTTTTACCTCATATCGCTAAGTGTTTCGATCGTATATGTCCGCAATCATCGCTCGCTGATCTAATGGGAGTGTCTGTCATTGAACTTAATCAACTAAAACCTGGATTTGGAAAGTTAATCATAAACAAATTGAATTTGTAATGCTCTTAAAGCTAATTTTTATTTATTTTTTAATTAACTATTTATATCCGGTGATTACAACGTTTCTTATAATGAACCAGCACTTTTCCAAAAACTACTGGTATACAGTCAAAAGCAATAGTTTGAAGTTTTGAGTCGATTCGTCAATATTCATTATAAAAGTGTATGGTTAATAGTTGATTAATTCCATGTAAATTAAATGGAACAAACCTTTGGAAAGCTATGTATTATCTATTTGTAGATAAGATATTTAATGTGTATTACTTTAAGGCCATATTTGGCGTATTATTTACTATAACGAAATTGAACTTTTGCTTTAAACTTTATCGTTTACTTGTATTTTTGGATTTTAAATAATAGTTTATCATTTAATCAAAATATTTGGGTTTATATTAAAAAATATAAAGTTTATAATTTCTTATTTTGTCAAATATAATAATGTCTCAACAAATGATAAGTATTAGTGATTTCGAAAATTATGCAATTCAACATTTAAGCAAAGAATCGCGTGATTATTACCAAAGCGGTGCTAACTATGAACAAACACTAAAGGAAAATCATGAAGCATTTCTACGATTACGCATTAGGCCTCGATTTTTGCGCGACGTTTCCAATCGAAACATGAGCACTACTATATTAGGCAATACAATATCGATGCCAATTTGCGTGTCACCGACAGCTATGCAACGAATGGCGCATCCACTCGGAGAAGTGGCCACTGCTAAAGGTCGCATCACTATCGCCAGTTTTTTATAATGCATTTTAATTTTAAGAATCCCTTTTGATAGCTTGCGAGTCAATGAACACTTTAATGATATTAAGCACAATCGCCACATCTTCTATCGAACAAATAGCCGAAAATGCGCCAAAAGCGCTTAAATGGTTTCAATTATATATTTATAAAGATAGAGAAGTGACGCGTAAACTAATTAAAAGGGCTGAAAATAATGGCTTTAAGGCATTAGTGCTTACAATCGATACGCCAATGTTTGGCCACCGATACGCCGATTCGAGAAATAAGTTCCATCTTCCGCCACATCTTCGAATGGCTAACTTTGATGAAGGGCTCGCACAATCAGATTCGATCCAAAATTGTCCGACTAATGACAGTTCAGGACTTAATGAATACGCATCGTCGCTATTCGATGCCAGTATTACCTGGAATGATGTGGAATGGTTAAAGTCAATTACAAACATGCCATTAATTTTGAAAGGTATTCTCACCAAAGAAGATGCTGTGTTAGCATTAAACCATGGCGTGTCTGCAATACTTGTATCAAATCATGGCGCTCGACAATTAGATGGTGTGCCTTCAACTGTAAGCCAAAACTTAAACTTATATACCGTAATTCCGGATATTATCTCCCACATGGCATATACAGCTGTGTAGGGAAACTTTTCACTATTGCAGGTTATGTTTTCACATTTACTCTTTTATGGCCGGACATGTAGGAAAACTTTTCACCCTTGTATTTTAGACTTTCACAAACATGTGTAAAGGTTTCAATGATAGCGGGAAAATAGTGTTTTGTTTTAGTCAGCAGTGTTTAAAATGTGAAAATGAGTGGTTAACATCAAAAAATTTCTAATGAATTAAGAAAATTGATTATTTATAATATTGTAAATAAAAAACTATCGTAAACTCATGTTCCAAAATTATTTAATATGAAGAGGACTTTTGTAAACTAAGTTAAAGTGCTATATGTGAAAGTGTTAAATACATAAGTGAAAACATTTCCTACAAAGCTGTAAAAAGACAGTTCTATGTGAAAACATAACCTGCAATAGTGAAAAGTTTCCTTACACAGCTGTAAAGGGATTATACCATTTTCTTATTCTAATTAGGGGATTTTAAGCGATTTCTTATTCTAATTAAGGGATATTAAACGGTTTCTTATTCTAATAAAAGGATTTTCATGTTAATGAGGCCAAAAAATTGGCAAAAATAGGCATGAAATTGGTCAAAAAAGGCCACAAAATTGGTCAAAAATTGGGTAAAAATAGGCAAAAAAAGATAAAAATTGGAAAAATTAGGCAAAAAAGATAAAAATTGGAAAAATTAGGCAAAAAAAGATAAAAATTGGAAAAATTAGGCAAAAAAAGATAAAAATTGGAAAAATTAGGCAAAAATTACTAAAATAAGGCTAAATTTGGGAACGGGATCTCCCGTTTTTGTATGAAAACAGTCTTAAAAATGTAAAAAATAGAAAAAATTTGTTAACATTTCAACGGGATATTCCGTTTTATACTAACAATTTATAACAAATAACAAAAATGATAAAAATCGGTTTAAAATATTCAAAAATCGGAATGGGAGATTCCGTTTTTATAGTAACAATTTTAAAAAAATGATAACAATCGGATAAAAATTTCCAAAAACCGAACGGGAGATTCCGTTTTCATATTAAGTATAGACTATAATTTTAAAAATAGAATTGATTATTGGCCTGTTTTATGTAAAAATCTGAAATTATAAGTAAAAATTCAAGTTTAATAAAAATAATATAATCTAATGGTAGCGAGCAAATGGAGAGAGCGAGCGACCATATACTAACTGAAACTAACTTTACAAAGTCAGATATTATGACCGTATCGAGCTTGTTTTAATTTGAGTTTTAAATTATTAAATAGTTTTTAACAGAAATGGTTACTGTTTTGTTGAATTGTTCGTTAATTAACGATTTTCACTTCCCTACTAATAACACAAAATACTATACAAAATCTTTTGTTTTTTTTGGTTCTGTGTATGTGTTAGACAAAAATAAAAGGTTAAAATAGAGAGAATAAATAATGACATAATAATAATAATAATTGCTGCACGATTTAAATCCCTAAAGAATATTATACTGTCTGCAATATTATAAGATGTTATTGCAAGATTAAAGTTAAATCTTTTTAGCAATAGACAATAAAAAGAACAGTTTTTTGCAGTTCAATAAAAGATGTTTGCGTAGAGTTTTAAATTTTCGGCGGAATTACTTAAAAAGAATTTCATTTAGTGGTTTATGGTTTTAATTTTGGATTCGTTTGTCTTTGTGAATATTTCAGACCTTTTAATTTCTTTATCTTCACAAAAATGTATTTCAGTAATTTAATAATAAATTTTATTATTTAGTTAAAAATTTCTAACCGAAATGTAATCATTGGTGCTGAAGTTATATAAAATTTTTACATAATTTCAATTCAAATTCTTAATATATTTCGAGTAATAAAGATAATACCTTTATTCGGATTGTGCTCTAACATTAGAACCAATGAAAATTGTATGTTGGAAATTATCTTGAAAATTTTTAATGGGCAATTTTCCTTATATAAGCCAATTAATTTAACAATAATTTTGTTTGTTTGTTCAGTATCTCGACATAATACAATTTGAAAGCTCTGAAGCAGATAAATAATGGTATAGAAATAAGGCATACACTGGCAGAAATCTAAGAATAATATTCATAATCTATTGTTATAAATAATTCGATAAAAAAATCAAAACACAATTGTTAGCACAGATCAAATAATTAAACTGTTGCTCGAATACAAATTTTAACTCTTTGTTTATCGCTACAATAAATGTGAAGATTTACAAAAACAATAACAATTAATACAGACTACTGGAGTACACAGTTACAAAAACGATCTAATCTTATAAATATCTAATCCATTATACTTAGTGTAATAAGTATAAGATACCGCAACATTTGGTTGTTATATAGAACACCGGTCCTATTGTTGAAAAAATTATTCCCTTACAATGATATTTAGAATATTTTATTTATAAAAGCTTGACGTTTAAAACTACACTATAGTTGCTTATATACAATAAAGTATCACAAAAACTGAATAACAGTTAAAACTATTACAACATTTAAGGTTTCATTTGAATGGCAAAGGTTTCCTTAATAAAAACCAAATTTAATAAGTAGTCAAAATAATAGCATTTATAGCATATAAAAATAGCGCTATAAATAGCATTATTAAATGAACAAAATAGCACTTAAAATAGCATTTATATTTTTTAAAAAATACTTAGTTGTTAAAGGTAAAAGTCTTTTCTTTTATATTAACATTTTTCGAAATATCCATTAATTCATTTTATAATGAAATTTTAAAAATTTTTGAAAAATATGGGTATTGGAAAAAATTAAGAGGAAGGGGTAACAAAACCTACTCAGATTTAAACGACAATTTTTAGATTTCAAGAATAATAGCTTTTCTTAGCATTTATAGCTTTTATAGCAATTATCATTAAAAGTAGCAGTTAATAGCATTTATAAATGGAGCTAAGACGACTCCAAACTATGTAATTCGTGCACATATAACAATTTTCTACTTTGATTTTATGAAACAGTAGCATTTGCTATTTTTTTTACTCTCTATTAATAAGTTATATCGATGTTTATTTTCGCAAAATTACTGTTTAACTAAAACCTAATATTATGTTTATTTTTGAACGCTTATTTTTTCATTTAAAAAAGGTAATTAAGATCCTGGCACTGATTGTTATATTATTCGCAGTGTGTTGGCTGCCAATCCATACGTTCACTTTGTTGGTGTGGTTTTATC
>JAQIXJ010004654.1:0-10482 GCA_034700185.1 Phthiracarus laevigatus | reverse complement strand
GACACAGGCAGACAGACACAGGCAGACAGACACAGGCAGACAGACACAGGCAGACAGACACAGGCAGACAGACACAGGCAGACAGACACAGACAGAAAGACAGACATGGTCAAATCCATACACTCGACTTTTATATAAAAAAGTGAGCTAAAAAATCTTCTCTGTATGTTTTATAAACATATAAGCGTAAACAATGACTGAATTCTATCACTCATGACTTCGTTGGGTCACAATATCTAATGAAAAGTCTTAATCCAAAAAAAGCTTCATTAGATTACTAAATTTTAATTAAAATATTGTTTTAAGTTGTAATCACTAGAAATCTTTAATAATTATTAATTATTAAACTACGACGTTAAGTGTATGAATTTTTCATAACTGAATAGAAACATAATCATTAATAATAATCATAATATTAATAAAATATGATAAAAATCCTTGAAGATAAGTTGTAAAGCGTGTATAACTCAAGTTATATTATCTTGCAAGTCGGGTGTTAATAATAGCTCATGACTATTTTTTCAATAACACTTATTTCTTTTTTTCTAAAAATAATACCATATTAAGCATATCATATTAAAAGTTCTTGTAAAACAAATATGGAAAGCTTTGAGGAGTTTTATAAGGATCAAATAACAAATGATGTCACATTTTGTGTTGGACAGCGAAAGTTCGTGGCACATAAGTTTGTGTTATTCACAAGAAGCGATGTTTTTTATTGCAAGTTTTATCATTTTTCATTCTTTTAAAATTATTTATCAATTATTACAATTTTTGTATTTTAATCGTAAACTTTATAACTTTTTATTCTTTAGTTATAACTTATTAGTTATACTCATAAATATACGCCAACAACTAAACCGCTATAATTAGTTATTGTACAATACTTAAAACTCATGTCTATGTGAAACAAGTAGTTTAATCCAACATAATAGTGCCATCCAGACACGTTAACCTTTGGTTCAAAACCGGATCGAAGGCATGCAATAAAATCTTGTTGCAGATTTAATGGATAGTCAAATCTTTTACTAACTGTGCTATTAAAGCAAGTTCTAATGAATGGATTTATAAATTGTGTACAATATGTTAGATTAGCAGTGTTAGGCGTCCACGGGATAATTTTTCCTGGATTTTCTCCGTCGACCACGAAATCAGTGTTAGCGCCATAACCGCCATCTAGAGCTCCAATGAACGCTTTCTTCATCAAACCCTGTAATAATTTTATTTGATAGAAATAACAAATAAAAACAACATCTAATAGATTACATACCACACTGCAATTTGTATTTCGGCTGCACTCGTAAGTATTATCTACAGTAGTGTTTAAGTTCATATTGTTAATGCTTTCCCTTCCATTAACAGGTTTAAAAAGTGTAATATGCGTTTCGTATAAAGTGAACGAAATTAATGTTCCAGATATGTGTGACAGTTTCATCCCTGTTGAGCATTTATTAACAAAACACTGCCACGATTGACCATATTTGTAATCGAACTCTTCCACCATTTTGTCGGCAAAACTATTCAAATTCGGTAATAGATCGGTAGCTTTCACTGCCGTTGTTATGGCGTGATCTGTCATTTCAGTTGTCATTTCGTTTGTTTGAATCACCAAATTTAGTGACAAAACTCTGTGTGATGTAATTAATAACGAAAATAAAATTTGCAAAATCATTTTTGTATAATTCGACTTAATTAACTTTATCGGTTTGTAATTAAATATTATACTTGTTTTAAACTATCGTTTATTTCATATTTATTGATTTTTAAATTATATAGTGGGAACTAAACACGTTTGATAAGATAACCTTTTGAAAAACAGCTTATTTTTTAGCCAATTAATCTCGATTCAATAAAAAAAAACGTTAAAAGTTTGTTAACTTAAAATAATTACATTAATACTGGATTACAAACTAATATAAGTATTTTTAGTCTAGATTTTAGAAGATTTAATTTAACTCTAAATTCTATAAAGTCTTATATTAAACTCGTATTAAATAATTTAAAGTAAAATGCAAAGAAGGATGTGATGTGCCATGACTTGGGGTCTTTTTAATTTTGTCTTATCATCTAAATTCCATTCTGATATTAGGCTTTAGATATTTTTTTGGATATCAAAACTCGTAACTGACTCATGATCATTATTGAAACAGAATAAATAAAAATAAATCACACAATAATAACACATATAAGTTTAGTTGCTATGCAATACTCCTAAACTCATGAGTTCTAGATATTTTTGCAATCATAACTCGTTTTTGCCAATGATTACACTTATCAATGTTTTACTTGTCAAGTACATTATATTTAGCAATTTTATGTGTATTAGTTGTGAATTAAATGCTCAAAATATAATTAAGAGAATATTTTATGATTAAATTTTTATTGTTTTTAAATATTTTATATAAAGATATACATATTCATAAATATGCAGAAACAACAATTTATAAAACATAATGTTGTGTATGTAATCTGACCGTGAGTCACAACAATATATATTTATTGTTTCTAGAATCAATGTTTGAGAGTTGCGTTGAGTTTGTCGGCTTGCTCTTTGCTGCCGATTGTTTCATCTCTAGAGCTAGAGTTTTGCGAGTGTTCTGTATGATCAGCGATTAACGCAGATTCATAAAAATCAATGTCTGTGTCGAACCTACTTTTATGGTCCCCATTACCACTTCCCCTATCAATACTGTTTTCAGCTTAAGTACACTAATAGCTTTTGCCATTTTTGCATATGAATGCTTATTTCCGTAACAAATCAAAATATTCAACGATTAATTAACTTATATTATGAAACATTTGTATACAGTGATAAGTTTGTATACAGTCGATACCTAATATCCTTTATATAGCTTAAATTTGGTAATAGAAACCTATTCTGTCTATAAGTCACTCAAACACTCAAACTATTAACTATAAATATCTCCATGACAGCAACAACTTTAGCCATAATTAGGTATGAGTGTCTAATTGGTCGCGGCTCAGATTCGGCACAATTGAACATTTTTGGATTTCCTAAATGAACATCGGAAAATGTTGGTTTCGATTTATAGTTTTGCCCTGATCGGCCACAAAGTTGAATTTTCGAGTTAAATGTTTATCGACTTCTTTGGGTAAATCCAAGCCCTTAATCCCACATTCAAGGTATTATTGGATAGGTATTGATAAGATCTATCCGTACAGAGCAACCGCCCAAATAAAAAATCCCTTTACTTAAATAAAAAATAAAATGTAAATATTTTAAATATATGTCAAAAAATTGGGTTAATTAAAATAAACATTACAATGACAACTTTTTTAAATATTAATAAGTCATGCGAAGCACTGGCTGAAATATGGTATTATTAATCATAATATATAAATAACATAATTTGTGTTTTCTGTTTGTGAAACCTATATAGGCTCCTTCCGTGGGATTCGCACCCCAATAACATTGGATTCAGCTCGATGAGTGGAGAGCAACTAAGGGGTTTGGAGGTGGTGGGGCCCTTCTTGAAAAAATGGGGGTGGAAAACTGTTTCAATAGCAATAGCATCTCCTCTGCGTCCATCCTCTCGGCTCCTTCATCAATAAATTCAGCTTTGATAGAAGAGTGCAAGTATTAGGTTTCGAGGCGGCAAACACCCCATTAATAGGGGGCAAAAAAATTTTATACTGCCCTTCGACACCCATATCACTCAACACAGCTCAAAAAACGGAGTTAAAAGAGGGTCCCACTCGATGGGGTGATCACTCTCACTCTCTCTCTCTCTCTCTCTCTCTCTCTCTCTCTCTCTCTCTCTCTCTCTCTCTCTCTCTTGGAAAATCGTTTGAAAAAGGGCGGACAGGTAGGGGACAGAAACGAAAGGGAACGGAATGTGTGGGTGAGGTTCGGAACTATCTGTTAGGGTCCGAGATAAACGGGTAAAACCTTATTGGGAGAATAGTCCTTGGGTTGAAGTGTGGATTCTAGCTATGGCGGGTGTGTTCCAGCATGAGTTGTTGGAGTCCTGCTTTGGCGGGTTGAAACTGCTAGGGCGATGGTGTCCAGCTTCCGCAGGTTAAATCCGGCTTAGTCGGGTGAAATCACACCATAAAAATCCGATTCCTGGTCACAACCAGTCATTCTCATAACCATACACGTCGAGATCGTGGGGTAAACGCTATTATGAACGAAATGAATGAAAACAAGAACGACACATTCATAGAGATCTCACTTTCTTATACAGTTTGATCTTAGCTAACATTTATTTTAATTAATTTTTAGTCAACGTTTTTGTAAAGTTTCAAAAATAACTGATATAAAATACGTGCTAAGTTCCATGGTCGAGCTAGTGCTGACACGTCACAGACGGACAGACAGACAAACATGGTCAAATCCATAAGCTCGCTCTCTTTTCAAGAAAGTGAGCTAAAAATTTCAATTTTAAGTGTATTTAACTGAGTTTATTTTTTATATCTATAAGTTCTAAAAAATGAATGGCTAACACTATTTAAATTTCACGCGCGCCTTGTGATCGCTAATCTAGATTAAAAACTAAGAAAATTTATAAAATTTTACTTCAATACATTCACATAACTAAACAAGAACGGAACATTCATATAGAGCTCACTTTTCTTCGGATAATGCATACTTATATGCCAAATATAATAGTTTCTTAGCTCAATATGGAAAAATTCCTTTATTAATATAAGGAATACATTAAATCCCTCTATCAAAATAAAACTGCGAACAGACAGACGGACGGACGGACAGACAGACATGGTCAAATCCATAAGCTCCCCTTTTTCTTAAAAAGTGAGCTAAAAAGATAATTTTTCAATGTTATAATTATACAATCGATATCTCTATTTGTCAATAGCGCTGAATTAAATCAAACTTTTGAGTTAGTATATTTTTTATAACAATGCTGACAGTATTACCTCAAACATTAAAGTGTCATTAAATCACAATTATTTATCTTTATTCAAAATTTTTCGTGAAATTATGTGAATACTTTAACTCATGTGACTCTGTTGTACAAAGCTATGTTAGAAGTTATATTTAACTGCAAAGGTTTATTAAAATATACTTTGTAAAAGTAGACTTGTAAACGGATATCCGAAATCTCGGGTTTGGGTGGAATATTCAACAAAATAGGCTGGTTGAATCAAATATAGGAGGGTTTAAAAATTAGTATTACCAACCCCGATTTTCATAAAAAATACAAAGATATAAACAAAAATTTAGGAAAACTTTTGTCAATTTTAAAATTAAATAATTATTAGTTTTGAAATTACTGTCGTTTTTGATCTACATGTCGGGTTCAGGTAGTGTATCAAAAATTATATCGATTTATTTAAAAGTCTAATCCAAAAGAAGTTATGAATCGATAATTATTGTAATCGCTTTCAACTTTAAACTTTCAACATTTGAACTATATGTTGGCAGCATAGATTTTGTGCCTATTCCTGTCTACGCGACTGTATCGCTAATTCTTTAGTACATTTGTACGTTATGCGTGTTAATGTGAATTACGCAATGCAATGCATTCTCAATTGCATTGCTGTGGAATAGGGCGGAATGAGTGCAAATTATATAGTTGGCAGACAACATACATATACTTTAAGTTTAATTATAACTTTAATTAATAAATATTTAGTTTTTTATAGAACTCAATAAAACTAATGGGTATAATTGAAAAATTTATTAGTTGCAAATCAAGTTTCAAGAAAGTAACATAATTACAAATAATCATTAATTATCTCTAAAATTTATCGTCTATGAAATATAAGATTTTCAAATATTTAACATATTTAACAATTTTTTGATTAATTATTTAGATAAAATTAAAATTAACACTGAAGGGCAGACAAAAATATATATTGTATTTTAAAGATAATAATTGAAAATTCAAAATATAAGAGGTTTAAGCGTTTCCACCAGATCTGGGCGCTTCAATAACCACAACACCACTCGCCGAATAAACTTTCTTCAGATCATTGTAATCGACATCATTTGGAAGAGAGAATCGTCGAGAAAAAACTGTTTGAGGAATTACTTTCTTGGTTTCGCGATCCAATTTTTTGCCAGTTACTATGATATCACTCGCAACTTCTGGATCTCTGTTAATGCTGATCTCTTCCGGATCATAATTCCACGATGAAATCTTTATCTGATACATATCTTTATTGTCAACAATTTCAAACACTCCAGTATCTGTCAAATCGCATTCAGTCTGTCCATCATCCAGCGATGGTCGTCTAACTTGTCTGAAAGACCACGTTGGACGTCCTAATGGATCACTATCTCGAATTTTTTGCATAATTTAATAAATAACTTAAGTGTTAAGATTCAAATAGTAAACACAATTATATAAAAGTGTAGTTTAATTCACTGCAGAGAAACTTAGCAAACTATTAAACTTTTCCCTCTTTTATGCTGCTTTTATAGTTTTATGTCTACTGTTTGAAGTCAACAATGTCTATTATTAAAAGCGTTTACAGAATTTTGTGTCAAAACAATCAAATATATCAAAATGATTAATTGTTTTAGTTTCGAAATAAATATAACGACTAAGAATTTCAAGTTCGAATACTGCACGGTTGACAAAAACGTTTTTAGCATATTTCCACTTTAAAACTTCCGTGCTTTCTAATATATTTTAGCACACTTTTTTTTAAAAAAGGCGAGCTTATTATTGTAATAATTTATAAATTCCAGCTCAACATTATCGTGTATAAACCATTTGGAAATTCACGTCGAATCTCGATATGAAGCAAACACTAACAATCCTGAACGTTTAGAAATCATATTTATTGTTAAGCGACCATATAATTTGATTTACATTTATAGTTTGTTGAAATCTCTTTGGAAACTCAGTGATATCGAAAAGGTTGAGGTTTCATGCAATTAGTTTAGTGATTAGGAAAGTATTAGATCTAAAATGCTAATTTGTTAAATCTATTTGTCTATTTGTTACAAATACTAGACAAATTAAAAATATTCTTACAAATTTCAGTTTCTATACAGCGTATTAATGAAGACATTTTTTTAAATGTTTCTTGGCATTCAGTTCAACTCTTTTTTGTAAATTAATATTTTTTTAATAAATTTTAGTTCTCGGATTATATTCCCGCTTTGGATATATTTTTGTTCCTGGTTTCCTCCCGTTTTGACCAGTTTTAATTAACAGAAATCTCTATCCCTAGTCATAAATTTATTTGAAGTGTTATTGGGTAGCGATAAAACTGATTTTTGAGCAGAAATAAAAGTTTATAAAAATATCGATTAGTGATCGATCGCTAAAAAATGATGCACGAAATTTTATAAGCTTTTTTTATAAACATATAATTTTGATTTATCTATAAATAAAGTTATTTAACAAAACTTTTAAATCGATAATTAATGAGTTTCATGTGTTTCATTTCATAAGATTAGAATTAGAAGAAAATTCACATTAAAGTCTATTTACATTTTAAATTAAAGTCCTATTATATATTCGACACACAATTAAATAAAACAAATGGAATTAATAAAATAATTTATTTTATAAAGTATTTTACAAAATAATGTTTATATTACATAACATGTTTTAAAAATACATTTATTTTAAATATATGCGTTATACTCCGACACGTCCAGAATATTATGGATGAAAAAACTTAAATATGTGCAAACATATGTGCGTAAAATATCTTCAGTTTCGCACTGCCACGACGAGTCTTTCAAATTTTTTTGTGATGCATCTTTAGTGCCCAATATTTCAAAATGTTGCATATCTCCAGAATTACAGTCACGTTCCGCAGACTGATCGTCGATTGATGGACGTTTGACCATTAGATTAGACCAGTCCATACTTCCCAGTGGATTTGACATTTTTGATATCGATAATACATCCATATTGAATTAAATACGTTTCACGAAAGATCGCTTAATAATACTCGCAAATTTTACTTAAAAGTGTATATCACGTTTGAGAATCAGTAAAACTGATGTAATAATCATAAACAGAAAATTTCACTTGCTTTTATACGCGTTGCATTCGCATGCCTACTATTGCCTATTAACGGTAAGATTATAATAATATTATTGTGTTTCTGTGCCAAGATTTTCGATCAAAACAGTTAAATAATTAAATGCTAAAAAACATCGCGTAACATACTGTAGCAAAAATAACTGTTTCGCTTAAATACCAGTTAAACTTAAATAAAGTTCGTAAGCGACAACATGTTTACTGCTTATGCTATTTTTGTAATGTTACATTTTTTTGTTTTAAATCATTGATATTTATTTTTTTTCATTGATGAAAATGATTTCGAACGATTTATTATCTTGAAAAATGAAATATTTAAATTATAAATTGCTATCTTATTTTGTAAAATAAATTATAAACTAAAATTTATAATACATAATTAGATTTTTGATCTACTTATCCGCAAATAAAAATAAATTTACAAAATCATTGAGATTATAAGCGTTTTATGATTAAGTTTAAATTAAAGCTTCCCTTTTTGCTTTGGGTTTCCCAACTAATAAAATATTGCAAGTGGAAGTAGAAAATGTGAAGAATTTGTAATATTAATTGTAAATGTCGAAATGTCTCATGACTTTAGACAGTATGCAAGAACCCAAAGAAATTATTTTTTAAATACAGTTTTTACAGATTAAACCAGAGTGTCCCAGACTTTGAAGGTCTGGATGGGGTCTCATTTCGGACTTCTCGAAAAAACAAGGGGAGGGGGTCAAACTCATCTGATTTAAGCGACAATTTTTTGATTTTTTGGCACAAAAATGCCATTTTCAGCAAAAAATTTCCATTTTATGACTTCAGATTTTCATGGGGGTATACCCCATCCAGATCCTCTCCTTGGGACACCCTGGATTAAACGTAAAGAGCCTTTTTATTTGCCTAGAAAATTTAAATAAGAAAATGTAAAATTAGTATGAATTGTTTGTAGAATTTAAATATAATTATTTATTTTTCACATGGTTCTTGTTATGCAAAATTTATTTTTATAAGTGACAAACATAAGTTTTAAAATCAAAAGAAAACCTTAAGAAACAAAAAATAATTAATTACAAAAAATAACACAACTTCTGAACCCGATAAGTTATTTTTTAGTGATTTATCCTTATTAAATTGTATTTTTAAATTAAAATTCAAAAGATTTTTGTAACAACCAAAAATTGAACTTTTTATTCCCAAATAACAACCAATATTCGCAATTTTTTCCTAAATATCCGATGTATGTTAATCTCGTTAGAATAATTCTATGTTTTAAACTAACTTTTCGGACAAAATATCGAATTAAAACTTAATTTCTTTATAGCTAAAATCATTAATTCAAATTGATGTCAAAACTTTTCTTATTAAATCTTTTGACTGCATTGGTTTATATTTTCTTCATAGGTAATTAAAAAACATCCTAACCTTACAATTAATCTTTATAGTGCTGATATAATTGATATTATGTTGAGAATTTGTAAAAAATTATTATTGAATTGATTGAATTACATTTCACTTCGCACATTTTTCAATACGAACTAATTTTTAGGCACAACAGGTTGATTTTTCAGCTTACTTTGAAAAAGTTAGCTATTAGATTTTGGATGGCTGTCTGTCAGTAGACCTTTTTTTATTTAAATTTTTTATGATTTTTTGGATTTTTTAATTCATTATTTAATTAAGGGTTTTTTCAATTTTTTTGACATTTTTTAAAAAAAATTTTAAAACTTTTAATTTTTTTAATTCTTTGATGTTGAAAATTGCAAATAAACGACAATATTTAAAAACTATTGCAACCAACAGGTTAAATATCACTTGAAATCTCTATTTAAATGCTACGAGTTTTCTCAAGTTTAAAGATTACAACGAAATATTGGAACTCACCAAAACGCACATTAATTTTACACACCATCTTAACAATATATATATTTACGTTATATTGTTTGAACTCAATTATATATATATAATCATATATATATATATATGAATTTTACAATTTATACGAACTCGTAATTTGCATAAAACGAGTCAATCAAATAGTCTGTCGCTTCTTTTTAATACTGTAAAGCAGTTAAGTAAATTGTTTGACATGCTTAAAGCATAATTTACTTAACTGCTTTAAAGTTTTGGTGGACTCATGTTTTACAAAATTATGCGTTCGTTCAGCTAACTAACAGATTATATTCATTTAGGATTAAAAAGGTCTAGAGTTCTTGACGAAATATTTCCTAAAGACTGTCTTTGAAATAAATAACAAAAAACAAAATAGTTATTCAAACTTTAAAAACCTTAATTTAATTTAAAGTTTACCAAACTAATTGTGTATATATAGATGTCGCTATCGTTTATGATTATATTCAAACTTATGATGACGTTTTCGTGTTTTGGTTTCATAAATATATTAATAAATTTGTTATTAATTTTAATTTGTATTTAACTGAATTAAATTGTGTTTAGAAATGGATGAAACAAATTGTGAACAAAATGAACAAAATAAATGTGTTTTATTATTACG
>JAQIXJ010004653.1:0-10484 GCA_034700185.1 Phthiracarus laevigatus | reverse complement strand
GTGAAAATGTTTTCAAAAAAATTATTATTGGTGTATAATTGTAATAAGTAACAATTAAAAATGTTCAATAAATTTAATTAAACATGAAATGATAAAAAGTTAATTTATTATTAAACCAATTAACTGAAATGATTAAAATTTAATTTATTTTTAAACCAATTAACCATTACATTTATACATTTACTTTTATAAAAACTAAATTTAACAAAAAAAAATAATGGATTCGAACCCAAAATGAAGAACATAGTGATGGTATAGCAAGTGTTTTACCCATAACACCACCATTGTGTTCTTTATACAAAACTTCAATTAAAGTTTTTTTTAAATTTAAAAATTACCATGTGTGTGTAATATCCACCTACATAAAGATTAAGTGACAATCACTTTGTTCTTCATAAAAGAAGTTACTAAAGCACAACAACGACATTTGGATATGGCAAATAATTTTGAAATTATTAAAAAGCAAAATAATAATAAAATTGAAATTCTAATAATAGTGTTTGAATAGATAATACATATAATTCATAATTCAAAGTTTAAAAATTTCTACATAAACTATTAATACAGTTGTGCTCAAGTATGGTCTCAAAAATTGTTATAAACTTAAATGTTTGTTCCAATATACTTGTAATTTTGTATAAGGCTCTTCATATAATTGAATGGAAGTTTTTATCATTTGAAAAAGAAATATGCAAAAACAAAATGTTTAAAATTTATTTATTGTAATTTAGTTTATAATTATTTTTTTTCTAATTCAATTTCTTTAATAACTATAAATCTGTTTCTTTCATAAAGTCAAAAGTATGAAAAATTAAAATTTATTTTGAAAACAAACGATTTTATTTTGAAAATTATATCATAACTATTAATAATTAAGTTAAATACTGTAAAAGATTTTGATTTGAAGCGATTGTCATTGCACACAAACTACGTAGTGGTGTAGGTGTTTCTTTAGAAGTTAGTCTTATAAGCGATTCGCCATATTTAAATAGTCTTTATAATCTTTTAAACTATCCTGCCATTCATACGGGTTAACCGATGACAAAAAAAAATTCTGAACACATATTTTTTAGATTATCTTTATTATATTTGCAGCAAAAAATTTTTTAATTCATTATATAGTTATAAAAACAA
Source organism: Phthiracarus laevigatus (assembly GCA_034700185.1). Taxonomy (NCBI): domain Eukaryota; kingdom Metazoa; phylum Arthropoda; class Arachnida; order Sarcoptiformes; family Phthiracaridae; genus Phthiracarus; species Phthiracarus laevigatus. Next base: position 9,350 of record JAQIXJ010004653.1, on the reverse strand, counting down.
AACTTGGTTTTGAAAAACAATCATTTTTATAATATATGAAATTTTTACAGATGTTGTAATCAAAATTTGAAATAACATTTAGATAAAACAAAACCTTTCGTTCTCTATTCTCTTGAAACATTATTTATAAAACTAAAATTTATGTTTATAGTAGACAGATTTGATACTTTTAAATGTTGTGTTGTAATAATATTATTATTTTATTTGGAATAAAAGTTAATTTTAAAATTGCTAATGATTCCTTCAAAATTTTACTTCCGTCAAACATAACGTTCGTACATCCAATTGGTTAATACACTTTCTGTTGAATCATCTACGTGAACAATGCTCCATGTAAATGGAAATCGATCACTTATCCGACTAATTTTTGATTAAAGTTTTTCTTGGAATAATGTTGCGTTAAAATTGTAATTGTTATTTGAATAATTAAATAAGTTAATGTTATTTGTCTTGGTTGTTTTACTTAATAGATTTGATGCAAATCCACAGTTGATAAACCATTTTATTTTAGAATTTAAAAATATTAATTTTTTGGAATACATTGTATCTCCTATGGCTTCCAAATTCTTTATGTTTGCCATTTTATCTGCGAATTGTTGATCAGTATTATCGCAATGACTCTCTTAGATTACAGTTGCTATGTTATTTTCTTATTCGCGCGTCGTTGTATAATGCATTATTGATGAATTTAAAAACAGCATGATTGTCAACAGCACTAAGTTGCGGAGATTTGATAACTTATTCCATTTTTTTAATGAATTAATAGTTTTTTTAAACTTTATATAAGAAACTAAGTGATAAACTTAAAACTTTTCACAAAGAATAAACTTGTACTGTTTATAAATACAAATTTTATTCTCAATTTATACTCTAAGTTGTTGATTCAAAGCATGATCTACCTTTTAATACTTCTCTTTAGTTGGTTACACTTCATGTGTGATATTTGATCTTTAAGTGTAGCCATTATTCATTTAAACTTTATATGGTAGCATTAAATATTTAAAAAGTGCTGCAGAAGAGACATTTTATAACTACTTTTGTTTATTTTACAAAAACTCAAATTAATGCTGTAAAATGAGAAAGTAAAATAAATATTTTATTAAAGATTATAGCCGCAATATGTAATGCACGCGATGACAAGTTTCAAGATTAATTTACTCATTTTAAGATAAATACATTAATAAATCTATTAGGTGTGTGCCTAAGTATCACATATCTTATCGAAATATGTGCTGCCTTATTTTATCATTGCTTTAATATTCTAGTTTAGCTTTTCTTTTGGGAGATTCTTGTGCACTGTTTCTGAAACACGTTAACTGCCGAGCAGTTCTTAACGGAATTTTGTAAGATAATAGACCTAATAATATAACTCTTGACACAAATTGTGAAGTTATGATTGAGATCCCTATTAAAATTATTAAACAATAACGATTATTATAAAGTGATAATTTTATATCAAACATATTTATAAGTGAAAAGACAAGTGTAATAACTAGTGTTGTTTCGCATTTTGTTGAATTTTTTTTACTTTTAATTTGGCTTGAAGTAAAAGTAAAATAAAATTGAAATGAAAAACAGTTAAAAGGTATAGTAAAATACAAGCTATATGAAAAACATTCTAAAAAGCTTAAGCAAAATACAATGGTAAATTTTCTTAAAATTAAAATCAAAATCCAATTGAAATCAATATTGCCAAAAGCAGAATACAAATTATTTGACTTTTACATTAAAAATTGTAATAAAAAGCGAAATAAAAAAGGTAAAGTAAATTAAATATTTAAATTTAAGTTTAGCATGAAGCAAAAGCAAAATACAAGCAAGTTAAAATATCTAACAAAAGCACAAACAAAATACAAGTAAACTTAAAAATAAGACAAAATGAAAAAGTAAAAGACAATTTAAATAAAATAAAACTCAAAAGCAAATGTAAAATAAAAGCAAATTTAAAATTTGGAAGTTAAACAACACTAGAATTAGGAAAGTGAATTATAAATTATTGTTTTCACATTATTACTAAAGTAATTAATTAATTGCTGCTTAACACTTTTAAAGCTAATAAAAAAGTCAAAATAAATTTAGAAATTAAGTATTTTGAAATAGATAAGTGCCAAAAAAATCAACAAAAGTCAATAAACAAAAAAAAGAAAAACCGTAAAATAAAATCGGAAAAAATGATTAAAATTCAAATTAAAAGACTACAAACACAGATTGATAGAAAAGTCTACAGATAAAGAGACATATAAAATGCAATATCTTACTTTGTTATAGTTTATTGACATTTACATTGGATTTAATATTATTTCATCTGAATTTTTTCATCTTAATTCAGTTATATAGATTTGCATTTGTACGTACGTCCGTCTGTCCGACAGTAAGGCTGTCTGTCGGTCGGTCGGTCTGTCTATAGTTCTTTTCGATTTTCTATCTGTTTGTACGCAATCTTATGCTTATAAATGGATTTTGATCTTTATTTTAATAAAGGGATTTTACCAACGCCTAAAGCTAAAAAAAGGATTTTAACTACATTATTATGCTAAAAAAAGCATAATGAAGTCAAAATATGCGATAATTATTTCATTATAAACATATAATGGTTACATTGAGCAAAGATCATGTAAACAGAGGCGTAAATAATGTGAAAATGGGGAAAATAAGATAAAAATGACCAAAATAAGGTGAAAATTGGGAACGGTAGCTCCCGATTTTAAGTTAAAATAGCCTTATAAATATCAAAAATATTTAAAATTAGCCAATAATTTGCAAGGGATATTCCGTTTTTATAATAAAAAGTTTGACAAAGTAATAAAAATCGGCAAAATGTTTGCAAAATTGTTAACAGGATATTTCGTTTTTATAGTAGTTACTTGATCAAAAATTAATAAATTCGGGTAAAAATAGGCTATTATCTGAACGGTATTTCCGTTACAATAGTAACTACTTTATCGAAAATAATTAAAATTGGGTAAAATATCCAAAAAGCTAAAAGGGAGATTTCGTTTTAATCATAGCTATAAGCACTAGGATTATTAAAACAGGTAAAACTAGAATCAATCATGGCTAGCTTTTCTAAAATTTTAAGTAGAAACTCAATTAAAAAAACTAATATAAAAAAACGTTTGCGAGGGAACAAAGTGAGTGATCGACTATTTAGTAACTGTAGCTACTTTTAAAAAGTTAGATATAATGACCGTTTCAATCTTGTTTTATTATTATTGTTAGGAACTGTAAAACTTCTGTAAAATAATATAATAAATGGATGCTTTATCTTATTTTTATATATGCTGCCTTATGTCATTAACTACATAATTTTTATTCAACTAAAAAATGTTCGTTTAATTTTTATTGATTTGATTTAGATTATTCAGAATAAATATTTGTTTAACTATTAAAAATAATAACCTTATAATGTCATTTTTAAAAATTTCAAATTTAAACATAAACTAATATTCTATTTTAAAACTGTGATGCAAGTATTTATTTAGGAATTTTTTTAAATTGCAATTATAAAACAATAAAGGTACGTTCATAGTGTGCTCAATTTTTCCTATTTAAAGAAAAAGTTATGGATTCTACATTTTTAAATAGGCATTGTTTGATAAATTTAATAAAACCACGTAATCTCATAGTATGCATATAAAGTTCAAAAATATGAAATATATGTTTTAGACTATTTTAATCTAAAAATATAAAGGAACGTCCGCCAGTATGTCTAAAATAATCTTAAATAATAAAGTGGAGGTGACCTATATAAAGCTTAAATTCTTGAGTTCTATCAACTAAATCGTATTATAACAAAAATATTTGTAAAACTATTTATAATATTAACTACTAGGCACGAGCTAAACAAAAAAGTGATGGACCATAAGCTAACTAAAATTTAAAAGCATAATAAGATGTTTTGGACTTATCGATCTTGTTTAATAAATAAAAAACCTTAAAACCTTACTGTAATGTTAGTTCCAGTTATTTTATGGTCAATCGCTACAGAAAATGTTAAAATAATCTTTTAAAAAACATTTGAAAAATTCAATGGTCCAGCTATAGCCGAGACACAGTAATGAGATACATCCAATAACATTTATATTAGTTAATTGACAAATATTTATCTTTGAAAAAAATAATATTACAGTTTTGATGTCAAATAATTTACCTAAATTATTTGTTTCATATAAAAATTAAAAGTTAAAATTTTATTTTCCAACTAGATCTTAATTTAAGAGTATAATACAAGTATAATTGTCGCTCAATGAGATTTTTAGTTAAGGAATAAACATATCACAAATCAATTATGTACTTATTCATTTGACTTTAAATTAAATTAATTAGTTTTTAAAACCACTTTGTTCCGTGAATTATATGTAACTAGGCTGTTTAACGACAGTGATATAAATGAATTATATATTTTAACGGTTTTAAATTAGAGGACAACATATTTTGCGAATATAAATTATTTAACGAATGTTTGTTTTAAAGATTATTTCTTTGACTTTATATAATTAATAACAATAAAAAATTTAAAGCATACAAAAATTAGTATGCTTATGGAATTCAGCAATTGTCTATGTGTAGCTACAAGACTTGTGTTGTGTGTAAGGAATCACATGTAAAGTTAATATAATAAAATTAAATAAATCAGATTATCATTAGAAGACAAACTATTCAAAATAGGAAAATAAATTCATCACTATTAAGTAGATTTAGTTTTGAATATAATTATATGCTTTTTAACGAAATCAAGGTAATAATAATTAATCTATTTAATCTATTTGATATTTTCACTTCAAAATTTTTCTATACAACGTGCAAAAAAAATATTAAATTGGACATAAATATCTTAATCAGGTTATATTTGTATGCATACAATTGGTGGTTTGAAATATAAATTCAATTAAACATTATTTCATTGCTTACTCCTTAGAAAAAACAATATTTGAAGTTATTTATTTTTTCTGTTTGTTTTATAATTAGTTCTTTATGCAGTTTGATATCTATGACAAAACAAGTAATAAAGATAAATTTAAAAGGATTAAGTTTTCATTACAGACAATAAACATTGTTTGTTCCAATATTTGTTTTAGAACAGTCAAATCTTTCATTAATTAGTTTTATTTTCTTATCATCAAATTAAAAATATTGAAACCATTGGAAGTCACAACAAAATCGTTGTTTAAATTCAAACAATTAATAATAGGCTATTAATAATATATAATGTTTAAAAAATTATTTTGAGAGAATAAACAAATGTAAAGATAAGAATAATAAAATTTAGGCTTCGTATGTCTTTGATTAATTAATACATTTTAAATTTGTTAATATTGGTTTCAGAACTTATATATTTGTGGCATTCTTGAAAATTAACATATAAGAAAGTGAGCTCTTTTTGAATGTTCCGTTCTTGTTTACTTATAATATAAAATCTGCTATGAGTGTGGATTTAGACATTTGCCAAATTCTATCTTAATTGACCAAGGTATTGCAACTGAACTAGTACAATATCCAGCACCTCATTTTTGTGGTTATATATATTAGTAATTAAACATTTTCAAATTAGTAATAAAAATCTGATAACTATGTTAAGATTAATATTCATTTATATTTCCATATTTAGCCATCAAAGATCAACCTAAAATAGTCCATTTCTTATTGAAGTCTTTCGTTCTCAATTTTTAATTTTCACAACAATTGCCACAGATAAACACTATCATTCAAAAGCATTTCATCACGTTAATGCACAATCTTGAGATCACACAATTTCTTGTATCGATCTGCTTAGATACTAAGCCATTCACCTTTAGTTCTCAAGATCTAATGTTTTAGAAATGTTACGTCATTTACGAGTTTTTGTTTCTTTTGCAATAAACTATTAAATATTTCTGCTTTCTTTAGGCATAATCATAAGACTATTTTTTCTTAATTAGTTGACTCGTTTTTTAAGTGAAGACTAATAAAACTACAAAAAAAAATAAAACTCCAGATTTATAACATTCGATGTCTTGACATCTGGCATACAAATTCGAACTTTTATTATCACGTAGTTATTTGTTGAACATAAAAGGTTCCCACAAAATGTTTTGAGGGTTCCGCAAGTTTAGTCGATCGAGCGGATCGTTTGCTTCCGAAGTAAAGTCCAGTTTCCAAAGTATCACTCTGTAGTATGCATCAAAACAAATCAAAATATCGCGGAAGAACTTTAATGTCTTCTCAAACTCTTGTACACAATTCACTCCAAGTCATATCTATCCATATATCATTCAAAATTTCGTTAAATGGCCATCACTAACTTCCAGTGTACTAAGAAATTCGCCGCTTCGTTGTGGGTTAGTCCCTATACCGAATGTGTCGTTGACAGAGAGTTCTATTATCTTAGGCCTCTTTCTCAATTAACAGATGGACCTTTTGTTCTAATCTATTTAGCGTTAGGTAAAGTTCGTAATACTGCTTGATTCTATATTTCTGGTCTGATTCTGCATTCGTATATTTTCCTTATATCTTACGAGCTGGTCGATTCGTTTATCCTCATTCGTCTTTTCGTGGTATTTGCTAGTCTCTGACATTAACAAAATTATTTTTAAAAAAGATCGACGTGCGTTTTCAAAACATCCACGCAATTATAATTGCGCTCATTATTTCCATACTCAACAAATATCACATGCTTTTGAACATTCTCTAACATTCTCTTCATAGTAAGTGTATTTAATTTTTTGACAACAATTCACACACTTGATTTATAAGTCTTCAAAAAAATATTTATCAATTCGGAGTGATTGCATAACTACTTATTTTAAACCCCCTTATACACTTATAATAGAAAAATTGACCAGCTGAGTTGATTGCGGCGTTTATACAATGCAACAATAATCGTAAGAATGAACGCAAAATCTCGGGTCTCGTGACACCTCATGACAAAATAATCATCTCATGCTTACCAATCGAAATGACATATTGGCGCACTAATCTACACACAGTTCTCTAATAATGCCACCAGTGACGTTCTCTAGTGTCTAAATTATAAGTGAAACTCAGAAATTTAAAACTGGACGCAACATATATTTTAATAGTATATATTTGGCATTCATTTGACACCCCATTAATGACTATATTATGACCTGCACAATAAACATAATTTCAAATTGCGCACGGTTTTACTTGAGTCATTATAATTTGTCTCTTTAAGCGTTTTCTCCTAAAATTATTTTCGAATTCCTGTTTCTAACATGATTGTTCTTCAGAAATAAAATCATTATCATAAATTAATTTCTTTCCAACTTTAATTGCACAATCATGTTTGGTATCATTTAATAAATTTTTTCCCCAATATAACTATATTGACATCTTAATTCATTTTCCATGTCAAATACTGTAAATATTTTGACTCATTATCTTGAAATTTAAATCAACTTCTTTGGAATTAAGTTGTAACCATGAAAACTTATTATTTTCATTATAAGAACATGACACCGGTTTGATGTTTGACATTTGTGTCATGTAGTGTGATGTAATTGACAATTTTTTTTCCACAAACGAACAAACATAACACTTCTAAAACATATACAAAAATCCAACATGGATTGGATAAGTGTGACATGTTAATCCATCACGAAAATAATGCGCGTTGATGGCATTTCTTTCTTTTTTCAAACACTAAACATATTCAACATGTCGGCATTTTATACAAAAGTTATTCATGGATAGGATAAGTGTGTCCACTAAATCTATCACGAAAATAACGCGCGTTAATGTATTTTCCTTCTTTTTTCGAATAACTAACAAAAATGACCGGTCAACAATTTATACAAAACTTAAACATGGATAGGATAAATGTGACCACTAAATCGGTCATCAAAAAAATCGAGTGTATGGATTTTAATATTTTTTATACAAACGTACGAACATATTCCTGTTGACAACATCATATAAAAATCGTTAATGCTCTTCGATATTATTTTTTAACAACTTAAGTGACAATAATTCATTTTTTGGGTAATGTCAGCAAAAAGTAATGATTTCAAAAATTAAATATTAAGTAACCCATTATAGAATACATTTTTTAAAGCTTAACACAGCAATGTCAAAGATAAACTTAGAATGAATTTTATTATTATTTTCAATAAAAAAAAATTGTTTAAAACAAGATCGAGGTCATTCTATCTGATTGTTATTTAAATTTAAGTTAGTTTATTGTCGCTCGCTATCATCGTTCGCTCGCTCCCATTATTTTCTATTTTCTGTTATAAGCATTCTGATAAAAGCAGATGAAATCAAAAATCAAATTACTTTATTATCGCTTATTAGTGGCATATGCCAGTTTTATTATTAATCAAATTTTGTCATTTTAGACAAATTTTGCTCATTTTGGCTAGTTTATCTGTAATTTATTGCCATTTTGAGTATGAAAATAGAGATTTGTATATGCCATATGCCACTCAATTTTTAACCTAAATTTCCGTCATTTTCATCAGATTCTTGCCGGTTTTAACACAATTTTGTCAATTTTTGACCCCTTAAAAGCCAATTTTGAGTTTACTTTTTGTATTTTTTGCAGTTTATTTTGTCAATTTTGAATAATAAGTTCCCTTAAATAGCATAAGAAGTTGTTGAAAATCCCTTTATTATAGTAAGTAATTGGCGAATATCCCTTTATTAGAGTAAAGATTAAAATCTCATTATTAGAGATAAGATTAAAATCCATTAATTAGAATAAGAAGTTGTAAAATCCATTTAATAGAGTAAAAATTAAAAATCCATAAATAATATGAGTGTGCACAGACACACGGACAAACGGACAGATGTAGTCAAATCAATATATCTGAAAATTTGCAGTTAGATAAAAAATTAACTTTAAGGAAAAAATCATTTTATAGTTATCATTTTTAACATAAAAAATATTGTTTTAGTCTAAAAATCAAATTAGAAACGATGTGATAGTCATAAATTTAGCATCAGGTCAATCAGTTTATGTTATTGATAATGTTTTCATGTCACAAATGCCAAACCAACTAATTCTTGGATTAGTACAACATGAAGCACATTCTTTTGCTTTTAAACATAATGATTTAAATTATTTAACTATACATTTTAACAGTGAAATGATTCCATGCAAACCATTACAACCTAATTTTAGTGATACTAATTATGAACGAGACAATTTTGAATTCTTTCATAATTTGGGAGCAACTCTGTCTCCAAATTGTCTAAATATTAGTTATGCTAAGTTTAAATCTCAAGTCTGCTTATATTCTTTCAACTTTAATTCAGATTTCGATAATCCTAAGCAAAATGAATATATAAATCTACCTAAAGAAGGATTTCTTAACATTGAAATGCATTTTGCAAATAATCTAGCGACTCCA
>JAQIXJ010004652.1:0-10484 GCA_034700185.1 Phthiracarus laevigatus | reverse complement strand
TATATCACTTTTTATGTACTTATAAGTTCAAAACAAGAATGAACATTAGTAATGAGCTAACTTTGACTTTAAATCTATTGTTGTCTTACATTATTGATTTTTATTTTTAAACAAACAAAACTTTTAATTATTATTGTTTCGATAAAAATTTTTGTGCTTTTAAACATTGTTATAAATAGTACTTCAGTGAGTGTTAAGGATATTTTTATTCATTTGTAGTTTAACTGTAGACGAGGTAACATCAAAATTGTGCTCATAGACCTAATTTGGAGCGTGTCAAAACATGTTTTAGTTTAATTAGTAAGACGCCTGACGCCAAAACTTATTTATATTTGCCCTTATTCTAACAATTTAATACCCGATTTTGTGTCAGTTTTAACCAAAGTAGCCCCATTTTTTTGTCATTATTGACCCATTTTAAGCCCTTTTGTGCCCCTTTAAAGCCAATATTGCCCCATTTTTAGTCAATTTTGACCAAATTTAAGCCCTGTTTTGCCCTTATTTAAGCCATTTTCGAGACTATTTTGACTAATTTTTGACACAATTTTGGTCATTTTTGGCTGACTTTTGTGATCTAAAAAAAGTTTACACCCGACAGAAAGACAGACAAACATTGCAAATCCAATAGCTCGACTTTTATAAAGTGAGCTAAAAACAAGTTTTTATCTACAAAATATAAGAATTATTAATGTTTTTGTTTCTCATTAAAAAAATTAAAATTGAAACCTTAAAAGTAAACTATACTTAAAATTAGATTGTATTGCATAAAATGCAGCATTTAAATTTTCGAAAATTTTATTTAATCTAAAATTTAATTAAATCGAATAAATTAAATCAAATAAAACGTTAGACCAAAAGTTTTGACTGAATCCATCACGTTTGTGTATTAACTTACAAATTTTAAGATAATATTTAAAAGAGACTTAACACATTACAGGATAAAACTGCTGGCTCAAACATGTATTGATCACCTATTAGTCTAATTATTAAAATTCTACTAAATAATATTTCAACATTGAATACATGCTAGAGGATGCAACAAAATTTGAATTGATTTCTTTAAATTTTTATTATTTCAAATTACCAATATTTCAACAATCTTAAATATTTTTATTAAAGTAAATCCACGAATGCAAAGAATTTCCCTTATATTCAAAAGTAAAAGCTAAACGCCTGATTAAAACTCGTAGCATAAATTCATAGCGTTTATTTCGATTTTTTTAATTTTAAAATTAATAAAATATTTCAATGAATTAAATATAATAGCAACTTAAATAATTATAACAATCGCCAAACTGTTTATTTGTTGGAATTTTAACAACAGCTTGATGTTCAGTCTTCCTGAGTTAAACGAAGACTTACTCATTCTTTTAGAAACGATCAATAAAGTACGCTTATAAAAAGTACTTTTGAACATTTTAAAGATTTAACGATGCACTATTGAGATGAGTATTGTCTTGTTCAGAATAAAAATACAAAATTGTTAATCAAAATTAGAAATAGGTTTTATTAAAATAGTACTAATAAGGGTCTTTATTAGCTCACTTTGACAAAGTCAGCTATTGGATTTGGGATGTCTGGATGTCTGTAACTCTGTCGGGTGTAGACTTTTTTTAGATCACAATAATCAGGCAAAAATGACTAAAATTGAGTCAAAATAGTGCCAAATGTGTGTCAAAGTTGGCTTAAATAGGGGCAAAAGAGGGCTTAAGATTGATCAAAAATGGTTTAAACTCGGGGCAATTATGAGTATATTTTGGAGTAACGCGTCTAAATAATTATACTAAAACACATTGACACGCGCCTAATTGTATCAATAAGCACAATTTTGATGTTACCTCGTCGACATCTAAACTACAAATGAATAGAAATATCCTTAAAACTCACTGAAGTCCTATTTATAACAATGTTTTAAAGCACATAAAACTTTTTATCGAAACAATAATAATTAAAAATTTTGCTTATTTAAAAATAGAAATCAATAATGTAAGCAACATTAGATTTAAAGTCAAAGTGAGCGCATAACTAATGTTCATTCTTGTTTTTTTAATTAAGTTTTTACAAAATTCGTCCCTCCATTGACGCTAATAGACTGTGTAAAATTAGTTTTCGTTTAGCATTGATTTTCACAGCGTTTATGGTAGATATGCGAATCCTTGGATAACTGATTATAATAGAGCTAGTTAGTAAAAAATTTAAGGATTGTACTAACTTAATATAAAGCTTATCAAATGCTATATTACGAACTGTAAACGTAAAACCTAAAGGATTTTTGGTCTTTTAATGAAAAAATCTAATTTACAATCTGGCTTCAAATTTAATAATTTTTCTAATTATCAAATAATAGAAACTATTCATTTCAAAAAATATGTTTATCATTAAAAATAACAAATATTAGAATTAACAAATCAGCAATATGACTCCAAACTATGTAATTAGTTCTCATATTACCATTATATGCTTTTAATTTATGAATAAAAATAGTATTAAATGCTATCGTATTGAGTGTATTAAATGCATAAATTGAAATAGCTTATAAGAAAAATAATATTAATTTGTTGGAAACTATTCGCCATCAATTATTTTAATGTTTTTGAAGTATTAAAATAATAATTTTTTATTTTATAATTTACATCAATTTATTTTAATTGAGTTTTAATTTAGTTTTTATGAATTTAAGTCTAGTATCATTTTTGGATATGATAAACCTCAATAAGCATACTTAATTCTTGTTAGATTGATGGTAAAAATCATTCACCAATAACATTCGATAATATTCTGTTTTAAACTATTTGTAAGAAATAAAACTCTAAAAAATAACCTTAATATTTATTTAATTCTATGACATATATAAGTTTATTGATGAAATTTTTTCTACGATAATACTTAAAGGTTTGAATAACCTTATGATAATTTATTCTAACGATAATTAAAAAATTGGGCACTTGTCTATGAAACGAATTTCAAAGTTTTTCTTATAATTTAAGTTCAATGCTTATGTATTTGTTATTACCTGTTATTAATATGTCATTTATGCGTGCGAATATGATTACTCAAATCTTTTCCCTATAATTTAATCAAATAAGACAGATTCAAGTTGTTAACAATCTTGTCGCTTAAAACTTCTAGTGTGAATGTTGTTTAAATAAAAGTTTAAATTTCTTTGAAAATAAATAATTTCAATAGTTTTTATAAAGCGTAAAACTTATAAATAGTGTTGTTTAGCTTAAATGTTTTAAATTTCACTTGACTTTTACTTATGCTTTTATAATTTATTTTAAGCTCATTTTTTAGAAGTCAGATATTGGATTTTCAATGTATGTCCGCCTTTCTGTTTCTTGATGACTTTAGACTTTTTAAGATCACTAAAATCAGCCAAAAATGAACAAAAGTGGGTCAAAAATTGGCTAATATGAGTCAAAATGTGTCCACTTTGGCTTAAATAGGGGCAAAAAATGGCTTTATTTTGGTCAAAAATGAATAAATAGGGTGAAAGATTAGCTTTAATAGGGGCAAACAGGGCTTACATTATGTAAAAAATTACTAAAAATGGAGCTTATTTGTTCAAAACAGACAAAAAATCGGTTTAAAAATGGTTAATATTGGTGTAAATATTAGCATAATTTGGTGTCACGCGTTTTACTAATTATAACAAAAGAATGTTATGACATGCGCCTAATTGTAATTTTAAGAAGAAATTTAATGTTATCTCGTCGACAGATAAACTAAGAATGATTTATAATCTCATTCACTCTCACTGAAGTGCTATTTATAACAATGTTTTAAAGTACATAAAATTTTATCGAAACAATTATGATTAAAAGTTTTGTTTGTTTAAAAATTAAATAACAAAAATGGTAAGCAACAATATACGTTTTTTGGCTTAAAAGGAATGCAGATATGTATTATTCATTTATCTAATGCAAATATCTATTCAATTAAAAAATATTTAAAGTTAAAGTGAGCTCATTGCTAATGTTCTTTCTTGTTTATACTTACTTTCACTTCCGCTTAATTTAATTATTTTAAGTTCGATGGTATTTTGCTTTTGCTGTCAACGTGTTTTTTGAATTTTCTTACTTTCACGTTTGCTTTTCCTTTTTATTTTACTTATCTTTTACTTTCACTTTTGCTTTTAAATTTATCTTTAACTTTCGTTTATCAAAATATTAATTGTTACGGATATGCATATTTTATCAAATCCATAATTTAATTAGGCTATTACGTCTGTATAAACTAACAATTCGACAGGATTTCCTACAATTTAACTCAAATTTACAGCTTTTTTGAAGCTAATAATCATTGATTGCACAAATTCCTTTATTATATCACTATTGTCTCTAATATGCAATTGTAATTTAATAATCTTGCAATTATCGACATAACTCCCACCGATCTGTTATTCGATTATTATTTAAGTAAAATTTCTATCATTCTAAAAGTAAGACTATATAAGAATTGTTTTAATGAAGAGAGTAAACTGATAAATATTTTATAGTTTTTTAGCTCTCTTTGAATAGTCAAAGTAAAGTTTATGGATTTGAGAATTTCCGTCCGTCTGTCTATCTTTCCGTCCTACAGTCTGCAGTCTCAAATACTTTAAGGAATTTTATTATTTTCTATCTTGATTTTTAAACAACCATATTTCAAGTATACTAAAAGGCTAACTATATTGAACAATACTGCAAATATTGTATGTTTTGAATTTAAAACTTTTAGGTACTATTTAATCAGATGTCGAATGGTATCGTACTTCTATATTTTTTATACTTGTTTACCCTGACAAGTTTTTACAATTGTTTCTTGTTTAATAAAAGGCCAAATGAATTGTTGATAAATATGATTGAAGAGCTCAACTATTATAATAACTTGATAGATGATGTTTTATGTAACTTTAAACTCTTTTAACAAAATAATAGCTTCTCCAAATTAGTAAGTTGTGCCAATACTACATTTCATATTTGACGATAATTTGTAAAAGTGAAGGAAATTGTATTTTGTAAAAATCATTAGAGTAAAAATGATCGTAATACTTGCAGATATTGAAAGAATGAAATTTTTATAAAAGAAAAGTTTTTTAAATTGCCAAATGTGTTATTCATTAAATAGTTGTAGGAAACGTTTTTCCACCTAATAGACACTCTGTTTGAAAAGTTTGGAAAAGATTTTCTCAAACAAGTATAAAAATGTAATTTAAATTTAATGAAATTGTGTTTTTACCAAAAATTAAATATAAATTGGCGTCTAAGTGTTGACAAAATAAACTAAAACTATTAGAGAACTAATGATGAAACCAATATAAGACAAATAAAAAGCGTTACATAAAATCAAATATTACTAAATAATTTAATATTGTTCGGGTTATTCAAAAACTAAACTTGAAGAAAAACACAAGCTAAAACGTAATTCTCAACTACAGGAGAATATTATTTATTGGACTGAATGTATTGTGGGCAAGCAATTTAACATATACCTTTAAACGTTTTAATTACCATAGGTATGACTGTAATATTTTAATACACGACTAACAGATCTGGATGCTAGTTGTTTTTTCTCAATAAATAACACGTTATCTCTTTACAAACGTGAGTTAGGCCACAATGGAGACTCTAGGTATAGGTTTGGCGTTAGTTCCTAGTGAATGTGCATTGTTCTAACCGATTATGTTGTACTAAATTGTTTGTCTTAAGCTTAGGATTTATATTATGTCCAATCGAACGTCTCGCTTTCCACAGTGAAGAGTTGGAGGAATAAGTGTGGTGATTAGATCCTAGTGAATGTGCACTGTTATAACAAGTCTTATTTACACTATGGAAGGTTTTATACAAAGACATAACCCCATCATTTTTCAACAAACGTCAGTTCTACTATAGCTCAAGGCATATAAGACTCGGAAGAATTATTTAATATTAAGTTTTCTAGTAGGAAAAACAATTGAATATTAAATACGTGCTATATTGAATGGTCAACCAATTAATCCAATAAATCTTGCATTTATACTATTTGAATTATATTTTTAAGTAGAACTATTTAAAACACACTTCAATTTCAATTTTCGGAATATAAATAACAATATTTCCAAATAAAATATAATGAAATAAAATTCAATAAAAACTGTAAATAGATTAAAAAATAAATTATTTATTAGTATTTGAAAAGTAATTTAATACTTATTTGGGATAAAAAGAGCAGCTATTGTGATAAAAGTTTGTTTAACAAAAATATAAATTTTCTGTATTAAATTAAAGAAAACGTGAAAGTAAAATATAAAAAGAAAAATTAATTGAAAAAATTGGTTATGCAATATATTTGTTGAATCCTGTCCAACTGAACAATCATTGAAATAAAAAATAATGCCATTTAAAAATTAAGTATTTTAATATTTTTTATTATAATCCTGGTGGAATGAATCGCGTTACAGTTTTTTCAAAAACTTTGAGATCATATTAATGTTATTAGAACATGAAAATTAGAATTTAGAATGCAGTAACATTTGTATTAAAATTGTACCATTAAAATTTAACTGCAATTTAAATTGTAAATAATCGAAATTAAAATTCTAAATATATTAGACTTAAAAATAGTTTTTATTAACTTAAACAACAATATTTTATAGAAATAGATTTGAAGTCTTTATTAGAAGTTTTTTATTAAGATTATTAAGACTTATTTATTAAGATTTATTAACTGGTTTATGACGCAATAGAAATAAAATGTTATTTAAACCATAAACGTTGAATTATGGAAACATTATATCATAACATAGCTAGTCAAATGTTAAAGAATTGATATCCATAACAGGGATTAGTGTTAAACAAATACAATAGTTCGTCATTTATCAAGATATGGTCAGCAGTAAATCATTACCGTTTATTGTCATAAGAGGCAAAATATCTCCCTTAATTGGAACATCTATCTCCACTTTTGATCTATAAATAAGACATTTCCACAACTATGGCTGGAGTGATTATTTCATTGATTTCTTAAAAATTCCATAATTATTTAGTAAAATTCAGCCGTAATTTGATATGGCAGTTCCAATTGATTACATCAGTTACTAATCTTCAGTATTTTTTATTTTACACTTTATACATTGCCACAACTGAGGCGGGATTGATTTATTAATTTATTTTTTAATATTATGAAATTAATTAGTAAAATTTTATCCCACCTTGCTAATAGAGTTTTCAAATATATCCATCGGATACTATTCTTAACCATTCTTTGTCCTATAACTAAGACATTGCCACAACTGTGGCTGGAGAAATACTTTTATTAAATTCTTAACATTATCAAACTATTGATTAAAATTGAGCTACAGTTTCCTAAAACAGTTTTCATTTATTTCTTTGAGTTTATAATATTCAGCATAATCAGATTTATAAATAAGATTTGACAATACTTTTATGGGGAAAGGAATTTCGGTAATATACTTTGGTGCTTGGTTAAGAATAAATATGATCAATCATATACATACCGTATTCAAAGTGTCCAATGTAATGTTTAATCTAAAAACAGCTCTTCGTTTAAGATAATTAGTTTATAGTGGTCAATATATCATAATAAATTCATAGAGAGCTCACTTTTTATAGGGTCATTTAAGCTTGTATGTTATTTAAGAAATACTTTACTAATTAAGCTCAACTTTTCCAAAATTTCAAAATTAAAGAATATAAAATAAGTGCTTAATAAAATGCTCGAGCTAGTGCGATAACTGCCACAGACGGACGGACGGACGGACGGGCGGACGGACGGACGGACATACTCAAATCCATAATCTCGCTCTCTTTCTGAGAAAGTGAGCTAAATATTACTGAAATGTGGAGGAAAAACAATTGAGGAATTTAAAAATCTCCAAACATATATATCATTTACCGTTAAAAAGTTTATATCGCTGAATTTGGTGTTAGATAAGTTTTTATAATGTAAATACTCTGAAGTGTTATCTTTTTCTATAAAATAAATTTCACTTCTTTTTTCAATCTTTATGTTTGCCTACTATTAACTTGCATTAAAATTTGCTTAAAATCCAATTAACATTGCATTTATAATTACATATGATTAAAAAGTTTATTTGTAAAAAATCTTGAAACCATAAAATTAGTATAAAAATGGAAGATCCTGTATAGAATTTAGACTGTTTGAACCTAACTTGATACAGAAAAGCTGGCCTATTTTTATAATGACAAAAGGATTTAATTTAAGTGCAACTTTAATTTATTTGCTTTGGATTAATAAATAAATTAAAATTAATTTTTAATTGCCTTCAAATATTATCATTTTATTTTCAATTATTAAAATTTATTATATAAAAGTGTTTAAATGAATTTAATTTATATTATTTTTTGTGTAAAAACACATTTGATTGAAATTGTTCATTACTTAAATGTACCATGTAAATTGATTTAATGTTTGACTATTTGAATTGTTTTAACAATATGGCTAATTGGCCCATAAAAGTTTAAGGTAAATTTAAAAATTAAATGAGTCATTAAATAAAAAGCATTTATACACGGATTTATTTGAAAATATGAACCGAAGCTTTTGAAATGTTTTAGTGAAAACATCAAATTCATCTTCAAAATTATACAACTTTGCAAAGGAAAGGCTATCCATATAACTATAACTACACCTCAAAACTTATTTTCTAAACAGAAAATTAAAAAATCAAGTTTTTAAAAAGTTATTCAGTAATGGAAGTATTTGTTTACAATAAAACTTTAAAATATAGCTTTTTATTAATATTGAACAGATAAATAAACATTGTTGAATTTATAAACTCTGTTTTAATGGCTTAAATTTGAATTTACAACATAATAGTGTGACTGAAAAGATTTTATTTATTTTAAATATTTTTTTTTCAATCAAACCAACTATTGTCTGAAGAGATAACCTGTTATGATAGATGCCAGACATGTTAAATCCCAATCATACTAATTCTGTAAGTTCAACAACAAATTATTTTGTTTAATTGTTTCATATTGGAAAAGTTTAATAATTTATTATATGTTATTTGTTAAATTTTTAAAAGTTTTGACACATTTAAATAACAATACGTATCAGAAACTCAGAATAGATTTCATTGGTAAAAACTCTTTTTAAATTTTTTTTTGGTTTTTCGTTAAAATTGTTAAACCTCAATATTATGTTATAGAAAAAACGAATTGCAGTGGATTCTTGAAACGGATACAAATTTATTGTGCAACAACATTATTATTACTTTTTCTTAATATTTCAACTCTGTATTAATTTCACGTCTTTTAATTAAAATACAAAATTTCATTCTTTTTAATTAAACACACTTTTTGTTATTATTTATACGGAAAGAAAATCAAATTAAAAACAAGAACGGAACATTTATATAGAGCTCACTTTTCTTCGGATAATGCATACTTATTTGCCAAATTTAATAGTTTCTTAGTCAATATGGAAAATTGCAAAATCCCATTATTAATATGAGGAATAGGTGAAATCCCTCTATCTAAATAAAACTGCGAAAAGACAGGCGGACAGACATGGTCAAATGCATAAGCTCGCCTTTTTCTAAAAAGTGAGCTAAAAAACAAGAATGACACATTCATAAAGAGATCACTTTTTAAATACTAATAAATAGAAGGAAAGATGTAAGAAAAATTAGTTTTTACTTTTGATTCCCTTTATGACTACTAACAACCGGATGAACGTAAGGACGGATATAAAGAAATACAGACTTGGTTAAATCCATAAGCTCGCCTTTTCAAAAAGTTAGCTTAAAAATTTCCTAGGCTTATGCCTAAATTTTACTTCTATGTTAAAAAAGTTTTAAATTCATTTTTTGCATTATATTACTAAAAATTACCTTTTTTAAACTGTTTACTTAGAAAAATTATAGCAAAGAATTATAAAAGCATGTCAGAAAAGATGTCAAAAATAAAGTATGTTCCATTTCAACCAAGTGAACAAAAGATTCTTTTTATTATAAGTTCATTGTGAAAAATTGATCTTAAGTTTACAGTTCGTAAATTAACGTTCCTATATTTATTGATAAGTTTTTAAGGTAACATTTTGGATTTTTTATTTTGTTTTATAAATATGCCATATCTTGTCTAAAATAGGTTCGTGCATACATTATAATTATTGGAAAAATAAAATTGTCATATATTCTAGTCAAATTTTGATTTTATATGATAATTTATGAATGATTATTTTGCCAAAAAAAAGAATTAAAAATTTTGTTGCATATATAAGAGTTAAATAAAATAAATAAATTAAAGTTAACAGTTATAATAAATTTCACATTAAATTTTTGTGCAAATTTTTTGTGTCAGTAAAATGCTGATAACCTTAGAAATAAATTTTTGGCTTTATTATAAATCGCAACGCAACTTTTTGTGATTCAAGTTTTATAATTTTTGAACTAAATTATTATCTGATATTTAGTTTTAGCTAAATTTGAATTTACGCTTAATGGTTTGGTATGCTAGTTTGTTATATTGTAATTTTTC
>JAQIXJ010004651.1:0-10496 GCA_034700185.1 Phthiracarus laevigatus | reverse complement strand
TCGCTTTTATTTTATTTTTAATTTCAATTGTATTTTGCTTATGCTTAACAATTAATTTTTAATTTAACTTACTTTCAATTTTGCTTTTAATTCATATTTTAATTTAAATTGTATTATACTTTCGCTTAAGCAAAAGTTTAAGTTTAAATTTTTTTCGCTTATGCTTTTGGCTTTCAATAAGTTAAACAACACTACTTGCAAGTGAAGAAAGCTTGTAATACTGAATAGGTCTGCAAATTATATATGTGCTTTTGTAACAAATAATGTATTTTCAATGACTAATATTCTAAAAATATGAATGAATAATAAGCCGACAATTGGTTTAATAATAATTGAGTTTAATGTTTTAAACTTCAATAATTTCTATGTAGATTTTCTTTGTTTTTATTTATCATTTGATTATTTTATTTTGTAGCCATTTGTCGCATATTGATTTCGAGATATTTTGTATCTAAAATTTAATTAAAACAAGAACGACACATTCATAGAAAGCTCACTTTCATTCAATATAATTGACGGACAGACATACTCAAATCTATAAGCTCGCCTTTTTAAAAAAAGTGAGCTAAAAAGTATTCATTTTAATTCACTGATTATCTTATTTAATTTAATTGAAAACGGTTTAGAAAGCGTTGTAAGATTTATGAGACAATTAGTAAAATTTAAAATATAGTGAAACCTATACCGAGAAAACATATAGTTAAGTGTTTAGTTTAAATACTTTAATTGAATTCCTAACGTGAGATCTAATTCGATTCCGTTGTTCACACACACCCGTTTTTGACAATAGTTTACTAGCGCTATTGTTGCCGAAGGCATGTTTCATTGGTGGAGGTTATGATTGGTTTGGGTCTTCACTAGGAGTTTGAAAAATTAAAACTGCTACTGATTTAAACATAAAAAATTGCGGACAAAAGAGGTTTTGTGCCAAATTCATCATTTTACGCACGAGAATAAACTAAGACATCCTGAGGTTTACAAGAAAAATAAAATTAAGCAAATAATTTCCGATTTGGACATAAGCGGATTACTAGATAATTTTGAGTACGAGAGAACAAATTTAAATAAAACTATTATGACTCCGTGCAAAAAAATTAGAGGAAACGGAAGCGGAACTATTGATGCTTAGGAATGAGAATTTGCAAGTTAAAACAGACAACGCAACATTAAAACAAAATTAAAAAAAAATTAAATTATGCCTACAATGCTCAGTTAAAAATCAACAACAAAACACAACTAAAATGGATGATTTGACAGATCAACTGAAACAACTGAATGATTTACTTTTACCGCAACAGCATTCAAACACGTCAACTAACGCTAACACTAGTCAATCAACAAGTGCTACGGGTTTTACAGAACAGAACATCCAAGCAAATACCAATCAAGCTAATAATAGTCAAACACAGCCTTTTAGTAGCACAACAACTACTGTAAACAAGGGTCCTCCTTATGTGAGTTTAGACATACCGTCGAATACAAATACAAAGAATCAGACTAGTGTTTTAGGCAATACTAAAACTAAAAGTGATCATACGTTGCTAATGCAACAAATTTTAACTATACACTAAGAGATCTGACACAACAGTTTTCGATGACAATTTCTTCAATAGTGAATTAGCATTCAAATTATAATCCCAATTTGTGTTTTAAAGACATAAATTAATTTACTCTTGGAACTCCAGCGAGAAAATTAATAGAAAATTTGGAAGAAAAGGCTAAACTAAACGGCATTACAGTAAATCAATTAAAAAAAATTGAATTTTTGAATTTTTATTTTTGGATTTAAAATTAATATCATTTTGCCAAAAAAATACAAAGTATCAACAACAATCATAGTCATCTTAATTTTATTTGCTTTAAGAAAGAGTTCAGTAATGAATTCTCTTCTAAAACAGCGAAAATAGCAGCTCTATCGAGAATAAAAAACTTAGATCGTAAAGAGTATAAAACTACAAATGATTTCCTAATAGCATATACTGACAATGGAATCAAATACCGAAAGAGACGATTTTGTGTTTCGAAATATTTTAATAGAAAAACTGCATCCGAATTCTCAGGGTGCTATAGCTGCAAATATTTAAACTAAATACTTTTTTCGCTTCGTAAAATAAGCTAATGTTTATTGAACAATCAGAATTCTCGTCTTTCGACTTTGGAATATATCTTTCTCGACCGTAATGGCATGTAATTATTAGTTTTGA
This sequence comes from Phthiracarus laevigatus, assembly GCA_034700185.1. Classification (NCBI taxonomy): domain Eukaryota; kingdom Metazoa; phylum Arthropoda; class Arachnida; order Sarcoptiformes; family Phthiracaridae; genus Phthiracarus; species Phthiracarus laevigatus. Next base: position 8,292 of record JAQIXJ010004651.1, on the reverse strand, counting down.
AACCAAAAATTAATTAACGACATAAGGAGTAAGATAAATAATGCTAGAGTCATCATAGCATTAATTATTCCAGACCACGCTTGCATAGTATTTATCTGATCTCGACTCATCATTGGAAGAATGTCTGAGAATCCACAAGATTCTATTCTTTCTGGGTGTAATATAACGAAGCCTGCGCCTAACATTCCTAACCATCCAAAGTATGATAAAAGTAAAAATACGACGAAGAGTGATGTTAGCGTTTGTAGTGAATCACCAATAATACATATTATTGTCCAAATGGATATCTCAAAATCCTGTTTTAAAGTATATTCTTCAATAATTTTGTTTTTCATCTTGTATTCTATCATCTCTTCTAGAATTATTCTTGTGATATTAGTTAGGCGTTAATGTTGAATATAACTTTTAGTTTATTGACAATTTCGTTATTGCTTGTTGACATTTTCTGAGTTGAAATTGTTATGCGACTGATATTAGGTTCGGCCTCAATGTAGTCTTCAATGTTGTTAAATATGATTTGATATGTGTTTATATACTCGAGAGGAATATCTTCTCGTAAAACATTTGCATATGGTTGCGTAATTACACTTTTTATTGTAGTGAAAATTGCCTCACAAATAGTGCTTATCTCTATGTTAGTCGACCAGGTCACAATCGGTATTTCATATATTTTTTTTTATGATTTTCAACGCAGTAGATAGTTTGGTACGACCTCATTATGCACTATGTGACGATTAAATCAATTTTTATTCGGCGATATACTACTCTATCACGATCAATAAACCTGCACCATTATTGTACGTTTGTTTTATTGCAACTGAAAATCGCTTTGTTATATGGGCTTGTTAGGTCCACTAAATTTTAATTGAATGTGAAACAAATTTTTAGCATTCCCACAATCTCACAATTTAAATTTTTGATTTTCACTTGTTTCTTTAAAAAGCCATTGCCATTATTAACTAACCATACATCTGGATAATCTTCAAATGATAACAAATTTTCACTTTTCTTAAGTTGATAGTTAAAGATAACTGTATCCGATTTAACAGGAAATGGTTGACTATTAACTGATACTATTTGGTATAAGTTTTGTTTCATTGGTCTTTTAAACAGATTTCTTAGATGTAGGCGTAACACTCCATTTCGTTTAATGAAACTGTAAGATGCTAACGGCAGCAAATAGTAGAGATGAACGAGTTCTTTATTTATCGCTAACTCGTAAATTTTCGATAAATTGGATTGAATGCTGTCCAGTACTTCGATTATTTGACTTTGTTTGATAAGTCTTGGTGATAAGAACCCTCTTCGTAATTCGTACATTTTGAGTTTCCATTCTTGTATTAGGTCCATAATCAATAACAACTTGTTTTGAGCAGAATCTAATTTTAAAGAGTGAACTTGTTGTATGCCTGAAAAACTTGTCTGAAACCTAATGTTGCCGTCTAGATACTCGACGCTATCTCTAAAAAATTTTTCTTTTTCTTGGATAAGTTTGACTAAGGTGTTGACCGTTGAACCCTACTTAGTATAAAATCTTTGAAACTGTAATTTTTGAAAATTTGTTAAACTGATCACTGTCTCATGAAGTATAGTAATTTTTTTATGTGTGTTCGCAAGTTCGAATTCGAGAGCACCTATTTTCCGCTCCAATTGTTTTTTTTTCCGTGTTTTCCAGTTACCAAACCAGAAGTTTCTCCTGCTATAATGCTGCCTATTAGTGCTATAGCAAGTGTCGTTACAACTTTTTTTTTGACCTTCGATAGCTCTCCAACGGAAAAGTTTTCAATAGCATCTTTCGTAATAGTGTCAGTCATATTTTTGTTTAAGTTGAAATGTGCTTAAAATTGTTAAGGTTCTGAGAATACTTTATCGTAAATCAAAGCCTTAATTTTTGTTGCGCTAATCTCTTGCGTTATTATTTGCATGTTTTCTGTTTGTTGAAAAACATACGTAGAGTTGAAAAGACTGAACTAGGTTGTTGGTTGAAGTAATTCTTTAAATGGCAATTTGATAAGAAAGAAATTATCCCAGTAATCTTCATAGATTATAGCTTGTCCCAGAAATTCAAAACTCAAGCCATGTGTTCTTGCGTTTAATAAAAACGATAGATCGTTGCAGTGATTAATTAATTCTTTATCTGCTGATAATCCTTTTGTAGGTGTATCTGTGGTAGTTTCCGATTACATTTCATCCGTGGTTGAAGTTGTCGTTGTTGTCGTAGGTGAAAACGGTGGTGATAACCACTCTCCTCTATACTCGAATAGTCCTTCAATCGATTCCATAATTTGTAAAATTTCATTTTTCCCGAGTTTAATTACAAACAGAGAACTGTTATAACTTGGGATTGTCTAAACTTTCCAAGTTGTTAACTCATTAACACTGAGTAATTGAGAGATGATTAGTGATAAAAAAAAGTAGTAAGTTTACCATTTTAAAAAGAGCTATTCGTTCTTTTAGTTGTAACTCATCGTTTAACAACTGAATTGGTTTGATTGAGGACTGATTATTTTATACAGTATTTGGTGAGAAATAACAAATTCAAATAATAAATGATTAAAATATTTTACTTCGGATTTCTTTGTTTACAACTGATTGACTATTACAATAAAATTTAATTAACAATATCACTTTTTACTTTATCTCGTATCAACTGGAAACTGCCTCTTGTTTCTTAATCTTGCCTTTGATGTAATCCAGATATATTCTCTGAGTGTATCTGCTATCTATTACAGGGTCAAGTCCTTGATTAACGATGTCACTAACATTGTAAAGCTTGAGATGTTTCCTTTGCCATGAGGTGTTAAGAGACACAAAATTTTGCGGTCATCCATAAACGGCGGGATTGTCTCAACTGGAAAATGCTGTTATTAGCAGGACACACTAGGTGCGAAATGTGTGGTGAGACAGCCACAGCGAGTTGTGAATGACTTCTTGGAACAATTGGAAATAGGATGCGCAGTCTGCAGTCAAACAATTCGATATCCTCAGTATTAGAATCATGTAAGAGAATGTTCCAAAGTTTGTAATAATTGCGGATTATGGGATAATGGTCGCGATCACAACTGCGTTGACGATTTGAAGGCGTATAACGAACATATGAAAAATAGTTATGTCAAAGTCAAAGAGACCAACAGATACCACGAAATGATAATAGAGGAAAAGGATAAGCGAATCGCTCATCTCAGAGGGATAATGAAAACTTGGGTACGCAGAACGAGGCAAGAAAAAGAGAGACAAACATGGCCATAGTACGAACTATACTAAATACGCAAGAGGTAAGACCCAGGGGTCCAGTTGTTAATCGAGAAGCGAGACCACAAATATTAGAACTTTCTGCTAACGACACATTCGGAAGGGGAACTCATACACAGCGTAGTGGTGAATTATTAAGTACACTCGAGGTTCGATATGGTTTATTAATGAGACGATTCAATAATATTAGAAGAGACAACACTTGGAGTGAACTGATGGCCAGGGTTTGTGAAAAATTCGAAGTACAACCGAGGGAATTCGATTTACTGGATGTTAGTTACAGAGTGAGACTTGGAAACTGGACTTAATCGATAGAAGCGAATCACCAAATCAATCGATTGAACTTATTTCCATGTGTGAACCTGCATAACCCACAGAACTTCTTGTGGGAACCGCATATATTCAATAATTAGATGCTTCAGAATAGGAATTGTTTTACATGACAGTTGCCTTAGCAGACCATGTTAAGGACCTTGAGTCATATTGTCGCTTATTGCTTATATTACATATTGAAACTTTGAAACTATCTTATAAGTGTGAACTAATTTTATATTCCATAACGTTGATCGTGAAATTCTTTCCAAAACTACTGTAAAAAAACGGAAATAGAGATAACTGTCATTTTTCTTGAGGAAATTTCAAAAGTTAAAGGAGAATGGGTGAGTCTGTACGCAGATAGGCTTTTAAAAACTATGGAATTTGAACGTTTTCGTAAATATCATGACTTAATTGTGCGAAATTTAAAACTACAGTTATGTAGTTCGGAAGATGAAATAATGAAACTGCATAGTGAATTGGATTTTTTCGGTTTCAGTTCCTATTGGGAAATTTGGATTAAGAAGTAATAGTGTCTCCCATTTTTACACGCATATTTAAATATTACTAAATAAATATTTATCCGCTTTAAAATACACTTATAGATGATGTGTTTGATTTGGCTTTAGATCAAATCCAATAGATTGGACGAGAGAGAGATTCTTAAAAATAAGCTCGAGAGAGTAAGTAACGAAGTGCACGAAATTATGGGTGATTTACAGAATCTTGTCTGGCGTATACAACTATTACAGCAAGAATTGAATGATGAAACGGAATATATCCACACTCATTTTTTGATTAAAACTATATGAGCAACGTGTAGTTCATATAATCAATATTTTAGCTTACTTTCTTATGTTAATCGCGAAAATTATATAATTCGCTAGATTATGCTTTTTATTTTTGTATAACACTTTTTTATTAATTGAAATATGCTTTATAATTATGATAATCTTATTATATTTATTTTATAACTTTTAATGGTCAATTGCTTCAATAAAGGGAATATTTGTAGCAACTAATCGGGATGATTTGTAATATTAATAAACTTATAAACCGATCAATTTATAAACTTTTATGTTAGCTATTGACAGTGACCCAGTTATATCTCACTTTGTGTTCTATCAATGTCAATCCAATTTGGCCTTTTAATTATTAATCGAAATCTATCAATAAAAATATAATCGATTACAAAATTTCTACAAAACGTGTTGATAAATCTATAAGACTTGAAGAATTAATAAATTTAGTAGCTGAACAAAACAATATCTCGTTCTCTTATTTAACTACATCCGTCGATAATGTTACTATGTTGATTTCAATGTGTAAAACTAGTAAATCGATTGTTTCTACGAGTAAATAGAAGAAAACTCGATTCGAGTCTAATGTAGATCAAATTCAATGTTTAATAAAATTTCTTTTTACATCAGTTGAATTCAAATCACTATTTTTATAACAAAAAGCGACATTTTCCACTCATGTTTTAATACTTATTGATTGCTCACTTGAAAAAAGTAGAGATATTATATTCGCAATGTCTGTATGACTCTTGGCGTCTGTCGACCAAAAAATAAAAACCAAACTCACAATTAAATTTGCAATTAGCAATTATAGTTTACACAGTCCAATTTATTATATTATAATTTTAATGGATAAGGATAAATAATTAAATGTAATGATAATTACAGTTTCGATTTTTGAATCAAGATTAGTTTAAATTTTTTGTTCTAATTACTAAGTAAATGTCGTGTATTTGTTTTATTAATAAAACATAATAACATAAAAATATCAAGAATTTTGTTTTCGATCTCATGTTAAAATTTAATAATTAAACAAGCTATTCTTATTTAGTGAAAACAAGAGCGATGTTTTCAAAATATCTATTTTTACTATTTAAATTTTTGTTAGTTTATGGCCGCTCAATTTTTAATTTACGACTTCCATAAATTTTTAAACGAATTTCTGTTTAAGTTGGACATTAAAATACTAATCAAATTATTATCTCTTATTAAGGCATATTTCTGTTTAATTATTGCCTATATTTGCCAATTTTAACCTGTTATTGAGCTTTATATTTTTATTTTAAGTATACAAATTATTATTTTTATAACAAAAAGCGACATTTTCCACTCATGTTTTAATACTTATTAATTGGTCACTTGCACAAAGCAGAGCTCTTAAATTTGCAATGTCTGTGTGATTCTTGTTGTCTGTCGTTCAGTAGACTTTTTTCAATTTTTAATTTTTTGATTTTTTAGTTTTTTTGATTTTTTTTAACTAACTTTGCCAAAAATGGCCAGTTATTATTGTTTTTTTAAATATAATGACAACACATTTTAAAATTGCTAAAACCGAAACAAATAGTATTGCTCAAATTTATCAAAGTGTTCAACTTATTTCTGATATCAAATTCCATTAAAACAATAAAGACACACTTATACGTAGCTCACTTTTTTAGATAAATTTTTAATATACAATACAAAGCTTATAAAATAAACTATAATATAATAAATAGAATTCCACTGATTACTTACTATGTACAAGACTTGTACTACAAGTATAATTAAAAAGGTAAAATTAACCAAGTGCATATGGTTGTAATGTATTAGATTAAATTTAACCATAAGTTGTTCAGATTTGTATTTGTTCGATATTTTCGTTTGATCAGGTGAATAACATGGAAAAGTGTGTTATTCATGAATAAACAACCTAAAAAAATCATTGTTTTCTTAATTAATATTATAACATTAATTACATTTAGACTTATCCAGTACAATAGTGTACGTTCTATTAGTTTAGATTTAATTATAATAGATTTCTAACCTACATACTCGTGATTTAATTGAGAAACGTGTTTAAAGTAAGTATTTTGTTTATGTTTGTTAAACAAACATAATAATTTAAAACTATTTTTAGATAATTTAATTGATGTTTTGTATTAATGAAGAAAATTAGATTGAGTTAATTTCAAAGACTAAACCAGAAAACTTTATTATTCGTAACAAATTATTTTTATTGGTAAACTTCAAATGATTCATTTTTATGAAAACCAAATCAATTACGTTTTACTTTTACTCGTAAATCCATTGTTAGTTTAAATTTTAACCCTGTTTTTTCATGAAGTTTTTTCAAGAAAATTTTTATGAGTGTCGTTTAGGATGTTCAATTTCAAATAGCCTGCGACTATTAATTTTCACAATAATGAAATTCAATACAATTGTTTAAAAAGGGTTTGAGATCGGTTTTCGCCTCTAATGCTGAACTGTGAATCAAAACAATATCAATTTCTTCAATATTAAATGCGATTCAATTGATTTAGCTATTTATTTAGTGTTATTTCTGATTCAATAAAAATCTACAGTTAATCTATGAAGATTTTAAGCACCCATGTGCTTTTCTTTGCTTTTTTGAAGTTATTTGAGCAGATAATTAAAAATTATGGATTTCAATAGTTTCATTATGAACTAACCATGTTTCAACTATTAACAACATGTCTTGTGACACGTGGTTGTTATCCGCAAAAAGCGCTTTAATTGTTTTAAGACAAAGATTGAACATTATGGAACATATTTTAAACGCTTTTATTATGTGTTTGTTCATATAAAAACTAATATAAAGCTAAGTCATGCCTCAGTCTTTAATCGATTGGTTCCCTTTTCAACCTCTAAAAATGCATTATTTTTTCTAAGTGAAAAAACTTCCTATTTATAAACAAATAACATGCTGTTCTTGATCTGCTTAATCCAACGTAGACATGCTACAAATACAGCATTCTTTATTTTGCTTAAAATGTTACAGCAACGTTGTCGTAACTTTGACTTTGAGGTTTACTAATAGTTAGAGAATAGCAAGAAAAATCGGAAATTGGGTTCGTTTTAATCTAACGATTTTCGAAATTCCGGGTTGTGAATAAAAAAATTCAGCTGAATCTTGTCAGTAAACGATTAAGTGTTATCATCTCCGTTACGCTTAATTAAATTAAATTATTTTTGCCTAGTTTTATGTCCATCACTCGAATCATTAAACTTGATCAGCAGACTACATGTTTATTAATTACTGCATCATTTTTTACAAAATTCCAATCGGCCCATTGACTTTACCGTCTTCAGAATCAATAAGAAGAGTTATCATGAAAATAGCACCTTCTTTTTGTTGCAATGATGTTTAACGTTTTTTGTTTGATTTTAACATTAACTGCTCCTTCAGCTATATTTTTTGATTGAAATTCATAAAGAATGTTAACATTTTGATTCATTGCAGTAGAATTGAACTTATCTATTTAAGCATAAGTTCTGAACAAGTGAACTACGCTTTGAGGAATGCTTTTCTTAGTGTTTTAGTTTATTTTAGATAGATCTAAACATTGCGATGTCTTCTTGTGTACAGTTATCTGATGATAAATTATTTAAAGCTTGAGCAAATGAATTGTTATCTTTTCGCCTGATTTTATTTGTTAGTTCGATTGCTTCAAAATTATGCCATAACTGAATTTTATGTGTTAAAAATTTTAAATTACAAAGATGTGTTTAACAATAGCTGTTCAAAATCTAATACAAATTTATTCTTTTTAGGTCACTTTGACAGTCAGCTATTGGATTTGCAATGTCTTTCTGTCTGTAATGTCTGTAATGTCTGTAACTCTGTGGAATTTTTTTAAATCACAAAAATCAGCCAAAAACGACTAAAATTGTGTCAAAAATGAGTCAAAACAGTGTCAAATATGGC
>JAQIXJ010004650.1:0-10496 GCA_034700185.1 Phthiracarus laevigatus | reverse complement strand
GATTCGCTATGCGCTATTAAGTATTTCGGTCCAAAAACTGTTATTTATGATTCTGGTAGGGATTGCGTAACCGCCTTACATCAAATCACAGAATCTTCTCGTGATTTAGTACTAATGCCTAATTCGGCTCAATGCCAAAGAAATTTACCTGAAACAATTGCTAAAAGGTATTGGAAAATTGATATTTGTGAGCCTAGATCTGAAATAGTTAATGAGGAAATTGTTCAGATCAAAGTTTCTGACAAGTTTAACTTTATCTATTGCGCTACATTAAAACTTAATTTGTATAACAGAACAATGACCTGTCCTGATTATGTTTTTGCGATTCCTTCTACAGCTGCATTTAATATCGATACAATAAGTTACGAATCTAGTCTCGTAAACGTTCAAAATACCTTAAGTCTTATGCCCGACTGGAGCCAGCGAATAAACTTTCATTTAATGCCATCACTAAATACACTCGACTTGAGTGAGGTTGGCAAACAAACACATGAAGAAATAAAAGGAATTTCTTTTATTGATACACCAAATAAAAATGAAGTTAATTCTAATTACTTAGAGATAATTTTTATTCTATCTATTTTTATAATAGTTGTGTTGCTAACAGTATGGTTTAAGAGAAAATATATTCGTAGATATAATTTTAAAAGAACTAAAGCTATAAATGTGTCAAAAACCAATGATGATGAGTTCGAAGAAATTTTACAAACAAATCCAAAAGTTTCTTTTAGCCAAACACCTAATGTTTCCCCAAGTCTAAGTAGAACAGAAAAAGTTATGATCGTAACTACTATGTTGTTGTTGTTCTTATCAGTTCCTTCAACTGCTGAAAGTTTTGGTTATAAATTGGTTAAAATTAATGTCCGTTTTTCTTGTTCACATGTTGAAAGTGTAGTTATTGAAAAAAATAACGTAATAAATAATTGCACTTTAGAATATGTATCAAACGTGATAGAACCAATAAAGACATTCTGTATTGTGAACAAGTATTCAATAAACTCATCAATGATTTACTCTAAAAAAATTAAAAATTATGATAATACAACCACAATTAAAAATAATCTTTTAAATATTAGCAAAAATTGGCATGACAATATCTTTGATACACAAACATTTAATAAAACTTATTTTAATACCAATTTTGGTTCAATCGATAAGCTGAACGGCATGCAACCGCAAGCATGTATTTTTGTTCCACATGAAAATGTTCTCATTTTTATCCTTAAAAGAAAACCAAACTTTTATTATGCTTATTTATTCGAAATAGCTTTTATAACAGCCATAATAATAACCCTTATAGTTTGCTACATATTTGATAAGTTTTATTTATTTTCTAGAAATTATCGAAACAGATCTATTTACCATAATGCAAATATCAATAGATCTTATTTAACACTTCTACTTTTATGCATAGTAGCCACATGTGATGTATCATTTGCAAGTGAAAACAATAACATTATATTTCGATTTAAATACGAATCCCCTTGCCAATACAATAAACAATTCAAATTTGCTATGGTGTGAAAAACAGTTCAATGAATCTTTTATTATACAAGTTAAACGGTTCTGTAATTCTTTTAAACCTATTTTACAATTTAATCGAACACTTTTCACAAAACATACAAAAATATATAGACGAGACACTACTATGACCGATAGTTATACTCAAACAACAGTTTTTACAACAAAAAGAACAGAAACTTCTCAAATTAAGGAATATAGAAACGATAACAAATTAAATGATAAACCCGTAATTTATTTAAAGTTCCTCAAAACTAATAATATAAGACATAAAAGAAAAGTGAGCGAACATGATCATACAGTTTTTGCTGAATTAGCAGCTCAATTCTTGTTCATAAAAAGTACTGTTAATAAAATTGGATATCTTTGGAATAATGGTGTTGTCTCTCCAGAATTGATAAACTCACCCCATACCCAAATACAGCTTCCCAAAGGTGTTCACATTATCGATTATGAACCATTTTCCTGCGAATTGAATGAAAATAACAATATTATACTAATTGAAATAAGAATAAAACATTCACAAAAAAATACATTTTATAAACTTTCCGATCTTAACATTATCCTATTAGTTGTCGTTTCAATACTCATTTTATTAGTTATTCTGTTATATTGTGCGAAACGTGCATATATGGCAAAGAAAGAGAGAGACTTTGCATACAATTACGCCTACAGATTATGTAGAAATAATAAGAACGATACCGAAAGCATTTTACCATCTTATCAAAATAGACACGGAACTGCTATGGAAAATTTAAACATTGATAATTTTCCACCTCCGATGCACATTTAATATTAAATACTTAAACTTTTGTACTGTTTTTTTTGTTACTCACTAATGCACCGTTTCTTTTATTTACTTCATTTTGTTATTTAATATATTATAATAATCTTTTTAACAAACATTTATGCAATGATTTCGACTATAGTTTCCATAATCTTACAATTAGTCTTAAATGGTGATTTAAACAATTAAATGTCAATATATAATATTTCATATAAGCAGAATTATTTTTGTTTGGCTCACTTTCTTGAAAAGAGAGAACATATGGATTTGACCATGACCGTCCGTCCGTTTGTAACGTGTCCGCTCAAGCTCGACCATTGAACTTAGCACGTATTTTATATCAGTTAAATTTCACTTTCGCAAAAAAAATTAGATTAAAAGTATTTTTTTAAATAGCTTATAAGCTATGACAAAATTATAAAATGTGAGCTCTCTATGAATGTGTCGTTCTTCTTTATCGGATGATATTCACAATTACAAGTTAAAACCCGCTGTTAACAAACATTTGTTAGATAATCCTGTTTAAGCATTATAATTAAGTTCTATAGGAGACCGTAACATATTTCAAAAAAAAAGTCATTCTTTTATATAATATATGATATATGATATAGGATATATGATATGATATTCCAAGTTCTCAATAGAAATTGCAGGATTAATGTTGAAAGTTGAGTTTAAATTTAAATATTTAAAATAAGAACTTAAATACGTAATTGTTATATGGCTGAAACCAAAAGGTGTAATTTCACCATTTAAAAATTGCGAATTATTTTGGTTTATAAAAATATCGTTTAATAAAAAGTAACAAAATTTATTATTCGAAGATTTTGTTATTAATCGTTTGCTTATATCACGGCAAAGATTATAGGCATCTTTAATTTTCAAAACAATACAAGCCTTTATAAAATAATCATTATAATCTGGATACTCGATTGATTTAGATTTACTCAACATTATAAAATTGAGACATAATGAAACAGAAGGAATGTTATTAATTGATAATAAACCTTTTTCATTGTACATATGACCGATGTCATCACTTATTGTTGTTTAGAATAATAAATATTCATTTGACAATTCATATGATTGATAGAGTAAACGCAATAAACAGATCGAATTGAAAGAGAATTTATTATTAATCTTTGATAATATACTCAAAACTTAAATTTAATTGCTAATAACTCAATATTAATAAAAATAATAATTTTTCTTTTAACCAAAATAGAAAGTTTTGTGCATAACTTAAAGCAGTATTGAATATAATATGCATATCTATGACAGCAAACCCTAACCATAATGACATTATTCCACTGATATTTGCTGTATACGACACAAATGAATATTTTCCTTCCAATTCGTATGTAATCAATGGTTTTGGACTTGGTTTTACTATGAACTTATTTTCTTCTTTACTTTTTCTACTGATTTTTGTAGATATAATATATTCTTGAATACAGTTTCGTTGACATAAATTTAGAGTTATTTTACGATTTATGGTATTAAATTCTGATTAGCAAAAACTAAATCCATCGTATTTACTATTAGCTTTAATTCTTAGTATTTCACCAAAATCAATACTAAAATATGGTACACATTTAAATGTGGTATAGAAGTAATTTTGTTCAAATTGATAACAGTTTCATATGAAAGAGTTTTATTTTATTGTTTATGAGATCTGTATAAAATCCACTGTTTGTAATGTATCGCCATTTTAGTGATTTTACTATTGTTTTAGTATATTCATAATAATCACTATCTTGATTATTGAGATTAAATTTAATAATGGAATTTTCCGAATAAAAGATTGTCGAATATTTTGAATTAATAAAATAATACACCTTGAGTTGGCTTTAAATAAAATTGTAAAATTACTAAATTATATTCATTAGCAAATACTGCGTGACATATCGCAAGTTTAAAACTCTAATTTATATATTTGGTTAATATGAAAATTGCTATATGTTTTATGTGTACATAATTTAATGTACTAAACAAGCCGATAATACTTAACTATAATTATTCTGAAAAATTGCCTTTGGGATCATTTTTTTTACGATATTGTATCGCATTTCCAAAAATATAAACTACTACTTTGACTTAAGTGCATCAATTTTAAGTTTGCAGAAATTATTAGTAGAGAATCAAAACAATAGCATTTATAGCATACAAAAATAGCGTTATAAATACCATTAATAAATGAACAAAATACTGTAGTACTTAAAAATAGCATTTATTATTTTATAAAAACTAATAAAAAGTAAAAATATGTCTTTTTCTTCAAATTAACTTTTTTCTAAATCTCACTAAGTCTATTTTATAATGAAGTTTAAAAAGTTTTTTTTTTGAAGCTTAAGTTATTAGGAATTTTTTTTGTAGTATTAAAAAAATTGGAGAATGCGTAACAAAAACTAATCAGATTTAAATGACAATTTTCGATTTCGAGAAAAATGGCATTAATTAGCATTTATAGCATTTATCATTAAAAGTAATAGTTAATACCATTTTTAATTGGATCTAAATTGACTCCAAACTATGTAATTCGCGCCCATTTAATAATTTTAAGCTTATAATTTATGAAATAAAAAAGTAGCAAATGCTAACTTTTTGACTCACTAAACATTAGTCTTTTGACATATAAAATGGTGTGCACGTAATTTATATATATTTAATAAATTCCACTAACCTTTTTTTCATAACATCTATTGCTCTCAACAGCCGATATATTTATTGATAATGCAATAAAGTCGATAGTTTGAGATCGGTTTAACATATTAGAACTCTATATAATTCACATATTTAAATATTAAAAACTCATATGTCGGACTGAAATTGTAGATACGATTTCTGTAATAATTTCGCAATCAATAACTTTATTGTTTTTAAGATAAATTTCGCAATCAATATATTTTGAGAATTTAGTTGTATTAAACATATTTTTCATAAACATGTATCGAATTGGATCAGTGTTGTAGAATATACATTCATCCTTAACAGCCATACATAAACTAATCGATGGAAAATCTAAATTTTGATTATTATTAAGATCTAAATTGACTTGAAATGGATATGAAAAGTAAATGATAGTAATGTTTATCATTTGATAAAACATAATTAGAATGCATAAAAACTTGAAAATCTTTGAAATTTTCATTTTCATATATTTAATAGATTTTGTTTTAGGTATTTGTTTGAAATACCATTTTTTAATTAACTCCATAGTTTAAAAATTTTTTTATCATATCACACCTGTTTAATTCGATAGATAAATGTTAATAATATTATAAATATTTGAGCTCAACGCTATATCTAGATTTCACATCTTTGAATGAGAGCTAATCATTTGATTTATAAAATAGATTGAATAAAACAAAAAACTGTTGAACGCATTTCAATAAAACATATCGCAAAACGCATTCATTTTCCAATTATACTTGAAATCAGTACGAATGTCATTAATCACTAAAACATTTTTTTATGAAGATTCGCTATAAATATAATTGACATTACATTCTTTTGTATATCAACGAGAATGATTTCAGTATTTTTATACAGTTTTTGCAAGGTTTCTCAGGATTACTTAATGACTTAAATAATATTAATTTTATGTTTAAACGTATTTTAACACAAAGATATGTTGCCAACAGTTATGAAGCAACATTTTGTTATTTACCGATATTCTTATGCAAATAATGAAACACAACAAACATCGTACGATATATCGCATAACAAAATTTCAATTAACATATTAATTTTATCATTTAGTTTGAATAGATAATTTGAATAATTAATTCGAAAAATTATGCCAAAATTGAACAAAAATGTTTTTAATTATGTAACTATATTATACATTACTATTCGTTGTAATTGGGAAACAGAAATGTACGCGAATTAGTTCATACAGAATACTCTTTGGATTGAATACGCCACTGCGTTTGTGTGTACACATCCAAATGAGTAAAAATTTTCGTCTCTTACAACTCTTTTGTGAAATTATGAATAGTAAATATAGTAAGTGTAAATATACTTTATTGATCTATTTACTGGATATCATTAAGGAATAGTAAATTTGACACAAAAAGGGTAAAAAAATGGTCAAAATGGACAAACTTCTAGTGTAAAAAGGAAAACATGGCAAAACGTCCAAAAATCTGTTTAAACAGTGAGTGGCATCTTCCTATATTTTGGTTAAAAAGACTTTTAGCTTCAAACATTTAGTTTCAAAAATCTGTTGAAACAAGGGATAAATGGCCAAAATAAAAGTTTAAAATACAGTGGCATCTACCGTTATTTGGTCGTATTTTAGGGATTTTCACGCTCAAAATGGACAATATTCAAATTATTAAGGACCAAACATAATTCAAAACTTATCCGCCTTTAATTAGCGGTAGTATATTATTGAATACGGTCTATGGTGGCATAAAAAAATTTCTATAAAAATAATAAAAAACAAATGGGAGCGTAAGATCAAAGTATATACTAACTGAAACTAACTTTACAAAGTCATATTATGACCATAGATGGATTTGACGCGAAGGTTTTCATAGTATAAAAAAGCTTTTTTACGTAACTAAGCAACTATAGCACTATTTATGCTACAAAACCTTCGCGTCAAATGCAACTATGATTATGACCGTATCAGCGACCATATACTAACTGGATTATCTTGAGTCATATTTCTTATTGTTATAAATCAGGTTTTATCAAATAATAATAAATCGTTTGAATGTGCTAAACAATATACAGTTTTAACCGTTTCTAGTATTTAGTTTTTAAACAATATATTTTTAATTTTATAGTAATGTTTTTTACAACAATACTGCACTTAAAAGCTAGAACAACGCGCTTTGCAAATTGAAAATATTATTAATCTTGTTTACAAAACATACGAATTATATTGATAAACAGAGACACTAAAAAGTATTTTTTTATATTACTAGCAACCCCATTAATGAGTAATATTGGCGACCAAAAAATTAAAATGAAAGAAAATATAGTTATGTTGTATGTAATATGTTTAAAAATGATTTATTTTGTTATTTGGACTGTTTTGTTAGAATAAAATATTTACCATATACCTATTGTTGACTATTATACGTATTTCCTGTGCGATTAACAATGTTCTTTTTTTGATAAAAAATTTTAAGGTATTGCTATGTTAAATCAATAAAAAGTAGCATATTTTAATATAGAAGGAAAACATAACACAGTGAGTTGATTGTTTGTTTTAAATACAAGCGACTAAGTTAAAGTTTTTGACGGACAAAGAAAGGGACACAAATTATTGTAGAAATTTCATATTTGCTAATCAATATGTAACACCGCATATATCTACACATAAACAACATAACAAAACAAAATAATTAAACATTCTGTGAAAGATAGTCTAAAATCATCATTAAATGTTATGTATAGTTGCAATAAAGTCTATTATTATTTTATCTGAATAAGTGATATTATTAAACTTATTAGACTGTAATAAATTTATTCACATCGATATTGGGGTTTTCTGAATTATTTAAACACTTTTTATTTACAATGCTTTTAAAGTTTATTAAAAGTTTTCATTAACAACTAGTTGAAACACCACTTCGCGTGGTAATAGCATTTTTATGCCCGTATAACGTATTAAATTGTTTATATTATTGTAAATCACGGTTATATAATTTTAATTTCTGTTATTTTGTTTTATTATTGTATTTCACACTTAACCTTCATAGCGCAAAACAACAATTGGTTAAAAGTATTAGATATTGTTAGGTAACGTTCGTTAAAATAGCTGATCTTAATATTATAGGAGAACGTGACAGAGAGAGAGATCATTATTTTAATATATAACTAGTTAGAAACCGCTTCGCGGGAAATAACATTTAAATGCCAGTATAACGTTTTATATTGTTGTTATTCTCGTATAAATAATTTTAATTTCTGTTATTTTGTTTCATTATTGAATTTCACACTTAACCTTTTTAACGCAATACAATAATAGGTTAAAAGTTTCAGATATTGTTAGGTAACGTTCGTTAAAATAACTTAGCTAAATATTGTAGGAGAACGTGACAGAGAGAGAGAGTGAGATCATTCTTTTAGTATAATAAGGATAAGGATAAGGAAATAAGGATTGTTTCGGTAAATATTTTTATTTGTTTAAATACATTGTTATAAACAGTACTTCAGTGAGTGTTAAGGATATTTTTATTCATTCTTTGTTCAGATGGCGACGAGTTAACATCAAAACTGTTCTTGTAGACACAATTAGACGCGTGTCATAAAGTGTTTTAATATAATTAGTAAGACACGTGACACAAAAATTACTCATATTTCCCATGATATTAACCATTTGTGACCCGATGACTCAGTATGATTAAATTTGCCTCATTTTTAGTCATTTTTGACCAAATAAAAGCCCTATATTGTCCCTATTGAAACCAATTTTGTCTATTTTTGCCTCATTTTTACGATTTTTTAAAATTAAATTTTAGTATTTTTTAGCCCAATTTTTCCTCACCAAAAGCCGCCTATCCTACTAAAAATCCCTTTTTTAACATAAAGATGTGAAAATTTGAAA
This sequence comes from Phthiracarus laevigatus, assembly GCA_034700185.1. NCBI lineage: Eukaryota > Metazoa > Arthropoda > Arachnida > Sarcoptiformes > Phthiracaridae > Phthiracarus > Phthiracarus laevigatus. Next base: position 1,623 of record JAQIXJ010004650.1, on the reverse strand, counting down.
ACATTGGACAACAAAAGTCCACAGAGGGACACACACAAAGGTGAAATCCTAAATCCAAAGGCTTGACTTTTACAAAGTGAGATAAAAAATAAAGTCAAAATTTATTTATTCTTACTAGTGAACAGCTATGCTTAACAAGCTTATACAAGGGAGCGCGGTATGCATACTAATTTAAACTGACATTTCACTGTTTTATACTAAAATAAACCGAAACTTCAGTTTAAGCCGTTAAGTGCCTTTAATGTTAATAATAATAATAAGAGTATCAAAAGTTTATTTATATAATCATTGATAGTTGTAAATTTAATCTTAAATTTAAGATTTAATTTATTTGCTCATTAAATTCACTTTTAATTTAGTTTTTCCGTACTATCTAACAGCTAATGTTTAAAAGTAATTATATTAAATGTTAAAATTTAATTCTAAAGTTTTATAGATTAAATAAAATATCTATACTCACCCATTGCAATAGACAACAATTAATATAAAATTAACTGAATGCAATAAATTAAACATTTCTAATGCATCTTTTTTCAATAATGTTATTTTTTTAATAACGATTAGAACACATATGTCTGCTTCGTACGATAGAACACATTATTTCCTTTGAATTAACAGGAACTCATGATAATGACATACTAAGGCAGGAAAATACAATTTACCTCAAAGTACATTAGTTTTGCACATTTTAACCAGTTATAGAATACTACTAGGAAAAACTTGGGGTTCGAAAACTCTTAGGAAGTAAATTAGCTTTAAATCCACTATAATGTAGTTTATTCTCACTTACAACTTAAGTTTATTTAATTCTTTCTTTATATTAAGAAGAAAATTCCACATTTTATCTAAATTAAATCGTATAATGAGGTATTAAAGTTAATAGTATTAAAATGTGAACTCCATTTGATTGTGGTTATTTTTTGTAACTGCTGTATACATAGGTTATGTAAAAATTTGAATTTGTCAAAATTATTATTTAAAATTATTTATGCATAAAACATAATGTTAAAAGCAATGTTTTACTAGACACGTTTGATTTGATTGACACTATGATATAATATCCTTTTTTATGATGCAAACAAAGTCATAAACTCTAACGAATACTACATGTATAAAATTCAAGCAAAAAACAAAACAGCAATAAATATTTTTGTTTAGTAATGTATGACATAATTTCCTTACTCCTTTTTTAATAGTGATGATCGCAGCTATATTTTCAATAATTACTTTTATTTATACCTGTCTAATATTTTTCAAAAGAGAATACTAAAATTGTGCGCATAACTACTGTTAGGCAATATCGCAGTGTTGGACTTTCTATACATAATACCTATTATGATAGGTTTCATGATGCTATAATTGTCACCATATATGAAAACATGAATCGCTCATCTAATTCAATAATTGGATGACTTTTTCTTATCGATGCCAACTTTATTCTAATTCAATAAAAACAGGAATTTTGAAAAGTTAAAGTTTTTTTTAAAAAAGTAGCAACAGTTTAGTAATGCAACGTAGAGATGCAATTTTAGGCGGCCTAACCTTAGCTTAGGCTGAGCCTACAGCCTTAGCCTATGTTTTTTCGTAGGCTTAACCTTCAGCCTATAGCCTATAGCCTACAAT
>JAQIXJ010004649.1:0-10500 GCA_034700185.1 Phthiracarus laevigatus | reverse complement strand
CAAAACGCATTTATTGATTACTGGTTTATATGCCAAACATTGTGGTATAAAGAATTTGGCGAATTGTCGCGAGCCATGCCTTTCACTTCAAATTTCTGGAGACAACGAATGGCTGCCGTATTTAATGAATTCGACAAATTAGATCCCATTCAACATTTGAATACTGCCTGAGTTTTTTGAGTTTATATTAAATATTTGATTTATTTATTACCATTTGTTAAATAAAATTAAAATTTTTAAACAATTATCAGTTTCTTAAGTTTTCTATGAATTTATAGAAAAGCTGTTGTAATGCAATATTAGAAGTGATGCGCAAAGGTTACAAACTTAACGATTTTCACTTCCTTACTAACAACACAGACTTAATAATGCTCTCAAAATATAAAATAAAATTCAAATTTTTAATTATTTATGCGTTTCTAAAGTTTGCTATCAATTAGTAAAGTTTTATATCGTGAAAATAATGAAATAATTTAACTATTACTCAAATTGTTTTTTACGTTCGCTTTCTATACTAAAATGAACTATTTTTAAATGATTTGCCTAACCATAAATAAAAACTTTTGTGTAATATGCATGGTGTCCCAGAGTGTGTCGGTCTGGGGGAGTTAACTTTCCGATTTTTCAAAATTTTAAGGGGGGGGGGTCAAACTACTTGGATTTAAGCGACAATTTTTTGACATCGGAAACATTAAAATAAGAGTTGTTAATTTTCATATTTTACATGGGGGTCAACATTTTGAGAATTCTTGGGGGGGGGGAGACCTAAGATAAATAAATAATATTTATTAACAAATAAATAATTTCTTTAAACATATAAATAACCAAATAGTTTGTATATTTAGGGGGTAAAAAAACTTAAATTTTCAACTTTAAACTTCTTAAATACTTTAGTAATTTATTGAATTCTTTTCAGTGTAATCTAACGATATCAATGTGTATACAATAAATTATTAAATGTGACATCTTACGTAAGACAGTTTCCAACTACTCTTTCTCATCGTAAATTTTCACAATACGCTTTAAATTGAAAAGTATAAAATTATTTTTATAGTATAATACAGGAATTTTGCCCAAAATAGCCAATATCCTCTGTAATAAATAGTTCGTTCGTTTGTTTTGGACTTTATTTTGTATAATAAAATCGCTTAGCTCTTGTAAGGAAGTCAACATTTTAGAAAACAAACCGAATAAATAAAAATCAAATAAAAATGTAATTAATAGTCTCGTTATTCATTTCATCCTTTAACAAGATAATCGTTGGGTTAAATAGTTAAACATTCATAGCGCGAATGAATTGAGCTTTTAAATTGACTCTTTATACACTTAAGAAGTTTATAAAATATGAATTATCGATATCGGACCGCTAATTATCTTCTCAGTGGTTAAAAAGGTAGTACTGGAGGTATGATGTACTCAATAGATACGGGAGTAATTTGATCATTTAAACTGACACTTTACATACTTAAGTAGTGTATAAAGTATAAACTATCTATATTTGATCTCTAATTATCTTCTCAGTGGTCACAAGTTTAAGATAAGTGATTAATGGTCAATAAATAATACACTTCTTAGTTTTGCTTAGAGTCAATATGCTCGATAAAATCCCTCACGTATCCATAGGGTACTTTGTTCATCTAAGTTCAGCATTCGTGTCCACATAAAATTAGTTTAAATTTTGTATTGTTATTGGAGCTGACAAAGTTAACTTACTTCTTGATTTTCTTATTTTTTATAGTCTAAAAACGATTGCACAGTTCATCGGATATAAGAAATAATTTTTCAATTATTCGGCAAAAGCAACATATCAAATGAAAATGTTTATCTAATCAATTGTTGTAATCAGGTTGTTCGTTGAGAGATAATGAGGTAAATCTATACTTGGAAGATTGGACACTTTAGTAGGTCTTAATCACATATTATACCTCGTTATTTCACAACAAATATTAGTTTAACCACAAAGAAGACTCGGAAATAGAGGTGCGACTATCAGTTTCATTTTATTACAGAAATAATATTATGCGCTAAAATAGAGTGCTAAGTGCAGTAAAGTAATGATGTCACTTCAATCAGATATTTGTGGCGTATCGAAAGCGTGTGTTGAAAGGAGAACTGAATTGTGTGACTAATGTTCACATTATTGAAATATTAATTGAATTTAATAAAATAAGAGAATTTTGTGTTCCCATCAGTAAAAATTATATTCATTACGATAATAGAAATATTACATACTATCTTCATGTTTTATACTTAACATTAATAATGTCATATTATAATATAATCTTTTCAACTTGTGCATAAGAAACCTTTTGGTTAATGCGCATGCGATACAATGCAATAGTCTTAATACGCGTAAAAAGAGTTCATATGAATAAGCCAAATAACTAAAATTAAGCAGGGTTGTCAAATTGGTCGCGGCTCAGATTTTAAAAAGTAGTATATTTTTAAATTTCTAAAATTTAGTGGATTCCGAAAATTTAATATTCGATTTAATGTTTTGCCCCGATCGGCCGCGAACACGAATTTTCGAGTTAGATGTTTTTAAGGTTTTATTGGTAAATACAAGCCCAAAATCCCATACACAGAGTATCAATGGATAGAAAATGGTAAAATATTATTACGGTACCTAATGTATTACTCTTCAAAACTTCGCAACAAGAAGTGCAACGACAGCAATAACTTTTCACTTTTTCAATAATTTATTTAACAGTTTTTAGAAAAAAATACAACGCAAACTAACACACAATTTTTACATAAAATTTATATGATTTTAAGCGAATGTGCTTTAGCACATATGTTTTCTTTAATTTATATTAAATAAAATATTAATTTTCAAATTTAGTTTTAAATTTTCCATTAAAAACATGAGTTTTAAATTACATCTGCCCAGGTGGGCAGTATTTTTCCTCCTCTGGGGGTAAGATCGACCCGATTTTTTTATTATCATATAACAATAAACAAAAATTTATAGAGTTAACAATACATTCAAAAACAATAACAATTTATAATTTTTCCACAATAATAATTTTCATTTATTTGATCATTTTATTAAAAATGTCAAAGAGTAACTAATGAACAAATCGAATTCCAAGGGAATCAAAGCGTTTTGTTAATAGTGCGAATAGATTGATTGGCCTCCAGGGAATCCAAGCAATCTACTCACACCTGAACAAACTTCCAACAATCAGATTCGCTATGCTAAGTACCGTGCAAAGAACAACAACAATATAATGCGTACGTTTAGTAATAACAATTGTTACGATTTCTGGATCAAGGTTAATAGAATCTATAGAATCTTTTAGAGCATCAAAGTTAACTCTTAGATTCGTTACGCCTTTCATGTTAAGGTTTATTTAAAAGGACAACTCGGGGGTGAAAGAAACATCGGATTGTAAACGGACTTGTTGGGTAAGATTTTCCATTCCATCGATGGAAAATGCAACATACTAGGTATTGAAAATACATAGTCCAGGCTATCTTAATCTTTATCAAACATGTGAATCTGATATTTATAGCAATATACAAAGTTCTAGATTCCTGCATGTTTAATCTGCAGTAACAAATTTCTATCTGATTTATCGATAACTAGACATTCACTTATTCGCCATAAGTTTCCAAAACTACTGTTTTCATTTAAGGACATACACTGCTTTCCTTTATTAACCAGAATAAGATTATTTTTACTTAGATGTCGTGGAACGGGTATTAGGCTAAAGAAATTCTAGCTTCTATTGTAAAAAACGAGCTTATGACCTTTGTATTCAACTAAGCAATCAAGGTTTTTTCAGGGTTTGGCTTTACATCAGAAAATATATCAGACTCCATTAGACTAGAGCCGATGTCATTTATATGTAAATCAAATGTGAAATTTAACAAGTTTTCACTCGCAAGTATAGAACAGTCTTTAGCTAGCCCATATCGTAAGGGACACGTTTCGTTACAGTCTAGTGTAATATTAAATAAGTCTAAGAGCTTGTTAGTTAACACATTATTTTTAAAAACTTCAGCTATTTCTGAGATTCTATACTTGGTTAGTACAAATTGGCTTTTGACTCTACTAATTAGATATGTCTCGTTTGAAATCAACACTTTGAACTCATGCATTAAACACATGCCAAAGATCTTGAACATACTTAGTAACATTTTCTTTTGATTAATCTAAACCAAATAGCGCTCTCTTAATTCTTTTATTTATGTCCCTTTATTTTTCTATCTCTCGTAAGGCCTCAATTCTATACTTTTCTAAATCATCAATTCTTGCGGAAATACTAAAGCTTTAAATTGTAGCTGCGATCGATAGACCTACTATAGCAATGACACCTTTCACGGCTACGGCTATAAGAGTGGCAGCTCTTTTCTTGCGGACTTTAATTATTTCTCATGTTTTTCTAATTTGAACAAAGTTATCTCTGCTCACAACTTAATATTCATTGTTTTTGAATCTAAGTTCATCGACGCGCGTTCAATTTAAGGTTTATTCTGATAGATAGTCAAAAGCACTTAAAGTATTATTGTTGTCACCTGCACACATAGAAGACAACGGTTTCATAAAATTATCAACGAACAAACTCATACACCAGTTTTTAAGGCTGTCTATGCTCTATTACAACAAGGCTTGGGTTTTCGAATGCAACGCATGGATCATGGTATCTAACAGTTAAATAAACTCTTTTTGTTCCGATTATAATAGGTTACGCCAGAGAATTGGTGGTTGTTTTACAAATGCACCCTAAACCATATGAACCAGTAAGTGTAGACAGATCAAACACAACATATTCAAGTGACACCTCTTTGGCAGGTTTATTATTCTACCAAGTCGAGTTCGAAATCAATTATCAGGGGATCCAGTATTTTGATTAGCAGACGTACTAGGAGATTCGGTTTGGCTCAGGCTTAATTGGGTTTCCGAGGTTTCAACATTTTTGGGTATAGTGTAAGGTATAGTAACATCAACCTGTTTCGGTATGGTTTGGGATTTATAACTGATTTTATTTTCCACGAAAAGAGCTACACAAGTAGAGACATCTCTGATTTCGTCTTCACTATCGGAGTCCGTTTCCGACAAATGATAGTTAATTGAATCAGACTCATTGGACTCATCAGAGATAAAAGTTCTCTCAACAAAAGGTTTTACACGACTCACATTAACATCCCGCTTAGGTTTCCTTTTCAACAACTCAACTGCATATACAACTGGTGATTGTTGTGAAAGGATTTTAAAAGGACATAAATATCGGTGTAGAAATTTATCAGCTCTACCCTTTTTACGGATCGGGGTATAAATTAAAACGAGATCATTTTCCTTATATTCGTCAGCTCGATGGTGTTCAACGTACAGCGTTTTCATAGTTTTCTGTTTATTCTCACTAGCCTGTTTAGCAATTTCTCTCGCTTTCTGCAAAAAACTGAATGTCAAGGAAACATAATCATTTGGATTGTTCAGACCCATTGATACGGCCAATTGAGTATCACTGGGTTGTACAGGTACCCGACCGTAAACCATAAAGAATGAGGAATAACCCGTGGTTTCTTGTGAGGATGTATTGTAGGCATAAGTGACAAACTTAAGAACAACATCCCAAATAGTATGGAACGAATTAACATACATACTTATCATAGTCGCGAGAGTACCATTAAATTTTTCTGTATGCGACTTTCTGGATGGTAACTACTAGTTTTGACATTTTTACTTCCAATCATTTGAATAAGCGATTCAGCAACATCACTTAGAAACTGCCGACCTTTACTTGATCTGATTCATTATTAATGGTTTCTTCAAAACCTTCAAATTTCCAACAACAGAACCTTTATTCAGCGAAATTGGTTTGTTTGAAAGGTTTGAAACTAGTACATCGGTTTTTCCTTGACAAACTTTATAAACATGTTATGGGTTAACAACGGAAAATTAGTAACAGAGGTAACACATGCAGAACTTTTTATCATTAAACTTGCTTTGCTTTTTACCGAAACAAATTTGGAAGAATATGGTGGAATTACCTTCTTACGTACAGTACGAAATATATTTTTTTACAGGCAATTAATCACTTTCAGTCAAAATAGTTTGCCGAAAAAAAATTCATTCTTTCATACAGTTGATAACATTTTCCTTTACAAGGTTGAAATCATTTCCTAACAATAACTCATCTGGAGAATCTCTTACTATGCCTACTCTGAAGATTCTCTCTTTAGTAATACCATCAAAGGTTAGACGTAACTTGACCCATACTTGTCCATCTGCAACTAATGCTTCCGGTCCGGTATAAGGTTCGATTATTGAATTTAAATTAGCGACAAGATCTGTTCTAATCACGAGTCACAATTAAAGCAAAGAAACACGAACTGATATCAGCCTACCGGATTTATCAACAACATCTTCAGATTTATCTACCTTCGGTTAGGTTGCCCTCGTTGTCTAGGGTTTGGTACATTATTATTATGGTCATTTGCTCGTTGGAGTCTGGAATTGTTATTAGTTTTGCCCCATTGGGTATTTCCTCCATTGCGGTTATCACCATTGTTACGGTTATTCATATTACGACCAACGAAAACGTTTCGGGGTAGCCGATAACAAAAAGATTGGATGTGATTCAGGCTGTTGCAAATAAAACAGCGAGGAGTTCCCTGGTTTATTGGGGATCTAGGGTTGCGAAATCTTTCATTTCGATTGGGTCCTAATATTGATAATACACTTGACAAAGCGTTTTCGATTTTATCTAATAGCTGCATTACATATGATTGGCTCACAATGGCTACTGAATCACCCTCATCGGCATATGATTCATGAGCCCTTTTAAACTCTTGCTCGACAAAGTTCGCGCGCTCTTGAAACTCTTCTAGATTAAAAGGCTTCAACATAGTTAGTTGCTGCGCTATTGGAGAAAGTATTCCATCAAACACTTGCTCCATTATCTCTGATTTTGGCAAAGCATCATTATAACGATAGCATAACGCGCGTACTTCGCATATATAGCTTGCTATGGCTTGGAGTGGTTTTTGTTTACATTTAAGCATTTGTTCTCTTAAAAATGATTGATAACCGGTATTTAGGAACTGCTTTAACATTTTTGTTTTAGCTTGCTCCAAGGATAACAAACCTCTACCCTCTAGAGTATACCAGTCTCTTGCGGTATAACTCAGAAAAACAGGTAAACGGTCTAATCTTTGAATCTTTGGACATCAGTCCAATTAATTGCGTTGGTAGCGTACTGATAATCCTCTATCCATATTAAAATATTGTCCCAACTTTTACCCATGAACACCATAGGTTTCACAACTGTTGTGGAAAGAGCCCCAACAGCTGCTGCTAAATCAGTGTCACGCTGATTATTCTGCTTAATTACAACTTTATTAAAAACTAATTGTTTGTGTTGTTAATGTAGGTGGTGTTGGTTGTGTTGGGTATATATACGTTTAAAATTTATCTTTACTCTTATAAAACTATTTAATTATTAAACTATAAAATTAACAATTCACAACTGTACTTAATATTTAGTGCTGTAAACGTCGGCGTAGATGCTAGCTTAGTTATTGATCGATAGTTCGTTGAATCTTCCTCGAATTGAGCGGATGTTAAGATCGTCGATTCCTTTTGTAGTTTTAGTTGTAGATGACCAACTGATAGACGAGCAGAGTACGAGTGACCAGCAGACGGGCAAGATGATAGAACTTCAACTGGCAATGTCGACGCGAAAGCTGTTTGACGATGTTGGTGTTGTCTGGTTCGAGGGCGTCTCTTTCGCGTGAACAAGCTAAACGCTTCCATTTGAATTAGTGTTTACGGTGTCCTGAACGCTGTGAAGGAGTTGTGGCGCTGGATCACAGGTCCAATAACTTTTTTATTTATTTGCGTAACAACAGAAACGTAAAACTTTTGACGACTGCTATTAGGAGCGATTGGAAATATTTGCGGATGCTGTGGCGGACAAACCACTAGATGGGTTTTTGGAGAACAGCCTGATTGCCGACAACTGTGACGTGGAGGTGGCACTAGATTCGCCAGTTTAAGTTGTGGTTTCCGCTGTTATCAAATGTGTGGCTCCAACTTGTAGTGAACAGACAGACGTGTGGCTCCGAATAGTGGTAGACTGACAGACGTGTGGCTCCGACTAGTGGCGGACAGACAGACGTGTGGCTCCGACTAGTTGCGGACTGACAGACGTGTGGCTCCGACTAGCGTAGGACTGAAAGACGTGTGGCTCCGATTGGTGTTGGACTAACAGACAGACCAGGTGTGTGTGTGGCTTCGGCGGCGGACAAACAGACAACAGACCAGATGTGTTTGTGACTTCGGCTCCGGCGGGCGAACAGACAGACAACAGACCAGATGTGTGTGTCTGTGGCTTCGGCTCCGGCGGAGGACAGACAGAAAACAGACCAGACCAACCAATTAATAAATGGATTGATCCCTGACTTGTGCCCCCAAAATATTACGGTACCTGATTTATTACTCTTCAAAACATAGCCACAAGAAGTGCCACAACAGCAATAACTTTTCACTTTTTCAATAATTTATTTAACAGTTTTTAGAACAAAAATACAACGCAAACTAACACACAATTTTTACATAAAATATGTATGATTTTAAACGGATGTGCTTTAGCATATATGTTTCCTTTAATTTAATTTAAATTAAATATTAATTTTCAAATTTAGGTCTAAATTTTCCATTAAAAACATTAGTTTTTAATTACCTCTGCCCATCCGAGTGGTGGGCAATATATCCGATCATAGCATAAAGCCTACATAAAAAATCCCTTTACCGAAATAAAATATAAAATGTAAATATTTTAAGTAAACATCCAAAAAATTGCTAGACATGAGTTAATTAAAACAAACAATTCAATCATAACTTATTTATATATTAATAATCCGTGCGAAGCACGGGCTGAAACCTAGTTTGTAAAAAAGAAAACAATTTGGCTTTATGTATACTCCCACTATTGGCACACATGCGTAACATTTACACCTCACCGTTATGTTTATAATACACGTGCGTTTATAACTATTATTAGATAATCAAATATTACCAAAACTAGTCTATTATATCAGTTATCACTGAACGCGCGATTTACTGCTAAAACACAATAAATAGTGTTAACATTATTAAACGAATGTCAATGGATATAGTATTGGATAATAGTGTGAACGAGTTTAATACATCGTTGGTCAATACGAATCAATGCGCACAACCAATACGTACCACAATCACTCAAATACATAACGATACGCGTTCATCGCAAACATCAACACATACCAATGATTCCGACAAAACCGATTGGTTGATTGAGTCGGTGGACAATTTGTCAGACACTAACCGATTTTCGTGTTCAGACTCGTCCACGCACTCCGATTCAGATGACATCGAATCGTTTGCCAATCACTTGGGTTTGGCTTTCAAGTCTCACAAACACAGATTACGACGATATGCCGATGAGAGGAAAGCTGTGGAGAAGTATATGTTGAAATGCAAACGATGCGAACCAATGCGGTATTTTATGAGTTTTAAAGTGTTGCGCAAACACGTCCAAGTGATTCACAGCGCGCACAATGTGGTTAAATGCGTTTGTGGCAAATCATTTCACACCACCAAACAACTCGTCATTCATAAACGTCTTTACAGTCATGACGACAATTGAATATTACTTTTGCCTTATTTATTTATTTATCATTCACTTTAATCCATTTACGGTTATATAGTTTTTTGTTCGATATTAAAATCAGGTTTTTTTGTCTTCGTTTGTTGATCACAAACACATTTTTGTTTATATGAATTATATGGTTTAAATTTGTTCAATTTTTGATGTTAAATATACTTTCAATTTTTTCCAGTTATATAAGTCTCACTTATCGCTTGTTTTATTTTTGTTTCAATAAAATTTGTAATCAAAGTTACACAACGTAAAACTAATATATGCTAATAAATATTCGATCTCCAAATCGTAGATAACAAATATCATTGGTGTCCCATGGAGTGGGCTAATGGTGTCCTTTCCCTCTACATAAATGGCAATTTTTTCCGTAAAAATCAAAACAAAACATTGCCTATAAAATCTTATAAGTTTGACCCCCTCCCTTGAATTATGAAAAATTCCTAAATGAGACCCCCTCCAGACCTTCAAAGTCTGGGACACCCGGGTTACAATCACTATTCTAAATATGATTTTTTTAATGTTATTTAAAATATAACATAAAGCATTATTCATAATTATTATAACATTACTTATTACTTAAACACTACTTATTATCTGCAAAATTAGCTATGTCCGTCCTTCTAGTGTGCCATTTTTATATTATTAACGGAATTTTAGACACAAAATATTAAAGTAGGGTCAAAATTCAAGTGTCGTCTACTGTTATTGGAGAATGTAATTTATAGGGTTTCGAAATTCGTTAATTATCGATTTGCTTAAACCATTCTAAAACATATACTAAAGTTGTTTTTTAACTTAAATAATTCAAAAAATGTTAATTTTAATTAACGATTCTAACGGTTTGAAAAAT
>JAQIXJ010004648.1:0-10501 GCA_034700185.1 Phthiracarus laevigatus | reverse complement strand
TAGAAACTATTTTTTGGTAAATTAAGCCATTGATAATGATTGCTGTAAAGCAATCGAAACACTCGAGTGTCTGCCTCCTAAACTAGTTCAGCCTAAACTATTCGGTTTATAATTTAAGTTAAGCTATAATTTTAACATCTCTTATTCAAAAGCTATAAAGTCCAAAATTTTTTGATGATGACTAGGTGTCAGTGTCGAAACGTTGTGTAATTAAAAAACGCTATATTGTAGTGTATAAAAATTATGAATATATCAAAAATATAAAATAGCAAATTGTAATTTTCAGGAAATAATCAACAATTTTTAATTAATTGGAATATTAACTAAATACCAAAATTTATTCTAAATATTATGAGTAGTCAAAATCTTCTTCTGAAGTTAATTCTTTTAGCACCCCTTCATAAAATTTTTCACCTTTTTTTCTGTTTTAAATGCTTAATTATTTACATAATTTCTCGCAAAAGCACTAACACTGGAAAAATACATGTCAGGTTTTTGGGATTAACATAACACAGTTATTTTGCAAAAACATACAAAAAATCGAATTGTCAGTTCAAACAAGACATGTGGCAACCGTAGCATTATTATAAATTTATATACTCATTATAGAGAAGTTATAAAGTAAAGTGTGATTTCAATGTAACACGTAAAATATGATTCACATTTTAAGTATTTTAAAAATCTTTAAAAAAACTTATATATATATAAAAAACTATAAAAAGATAAAACTATAAATCAAAAATAAGTGGTCCGTTGCCTACCCTTTCTCCATTGTCTCTATACGTTCCATTGATTTGAATACCGTTTTTATACCAACTTAATGTTGGCATAGACTCAGAGTCTGATATTGCGGGACATAACAGTCTCAAACTATTGCCCGATGGTATTACGTGTATTTGTATTCTCATTTTATCTTCATTGGCAAAACAAGGCAGTTCTAACAACAAAATTCAAGTTATTCAATATACTCACATAAATATTTAATATACTTATAAATAAATATAATGCTCACTTTTAACGCATTTAAAGGGATCGTCGGTTTCTGGTAAAATGTTAGGAGGAGGGTTAAATGAACCCTTTGGCATAACATTTAATTCATAAGATCTTTCGTGCGAACCGTATATATTGGAAATATTGCAAACATAAAATCCAGTATCGCTTAGTTTTACTTTATTAATAGTCAGTGTATTTGGATTGATAGAAATCCGGGAATCATGTGGTAGTTCTTCGCCATCCTTAAGCCATTGTTTCTCAAACATTAGATCATTATTAACTTTGCATTGAAATTTGACGCTTTGGCCAACTGGTACAGCAAATTTTTGCGGAGTTTCAATCCATTCCGGTTTATCTGTCAATTATATAATATTATTATTATTAGATATGTTTGTCAAATTAACGCTTGAAAACTGATTACACATCAATGTATTCTAGGATTTTTAAGATAGGCTCAAGTGTTTGAACTGTAAACAACGAGAAGTGGACTGAAATAAATTGTTGAAATCTAAGAAAGATAAAGAAATGAAACGTTTTCTCTCTATTTCGGGTTCGTCTTTGTTTTGAAGCGTCAAACATGTCATATAACTATTTAAAGATCAGCACTTTAGTTAATTGTCTTTTTAGATATTTTTTACGGCAAAAGTTGAGGCGACAAACGCATCTTAAATATCTTAAAAAGCTTTAAAGCGGTTAAAAAATATCTTAAACCATAATAACTGTTCAATAAAAATCGTGACTTTTCTTATATCAAATTTCTGTAAAATCTATATGCTTTCGTGTTTCGCTATTTGTTTCTCAACTGCTACTTATTTTCCTTTTGTTGAACATTTACTGTACAGTACGCTGTATTTAAATTTCATAAATTGTTAGGTTGTCAACACTATTATAAGGACTAGAGCTAAGCCACAGCATTAAGACTAAAGAAACACTTAAGAGTAAAAGACATCAATAGCGATCATCCACATGTCTTACAGTAATCAGGACTTAACGGTTCTTTTTTTCGTTAGGGAGGAAGCTTTATGTCCGGTGGGTCCCAAAAAATATGAATACTGGCACGCGTTTTGCGTCTCATCATGAATACTAAACTCCCATGTGATGGTAATTCCAACTTTTTCGATGAATTCATATCCGGCACGAATCTAGTTCGCAATCTACCGAATTTCCTGTCACTTTTCCAGTCACACATAGTCTATAAAAACGTGGTTTAATTTTTATTTTTACAAAACCGCATACGACTAAGGCGTAGAGCGAGCATAGAGAGATCTACAGCACGTGTTCTTCATCTTATTATAATTTCTGCATTAATGCTATAAATAAAGCTCTTTCCTCCGTATTCACCTTAAAGCTAAGTTATACGCGGTTTGAATGCATTAACGATGAGATCTTGATATGGAAACATGGGATGCGGCAGGAAATAACTTTTATTTTAATACACCATTCATCGCGAAATAAATTATTAAAATCACATTTCTCTGGTAAGAAATATGCTTGTAAACTAAGACCTTCAAAATATTGAACAGTTGCTACTGTAGTGCGGTTTGCAGCACAGTTGTGCATCTATTATAGGGATCTATAGCGAGGGAGAGAGGAGTGCAGAACATAGTTTGGCTATTGTGGGCACTAATTACTATTTTCTTACTTTTTTAGCCATCGCATTCAATCACAGCACATAAATTGCATTCAAATTCGTACTAATCATAGATAATTATGGGGAACTCGAATATATCGTGGTTTATATATAAATTATATAAGGGGTTTGCGTTTATTTTAGAAACAATCAATTAGTTGCCAAATATTTTATTCTAACGTATTAAATATGTCGGTTAAAGGATATGTCATTTTTATTATCATATTTTTCTAATAATAGCTTTATATCGTAATATTCTACTTCATAAAGATTTTAAAATTTTTTCCAATTATCTGAAATGCTTAATAGGAAAACTTTCTCTAAACATTAAAAATTCAGAGAATAGTATTGAATTTGGATGAATCACGTCAGTAGTATAAGCTTATGGCGTAGTGTTAGATGTATGCAATCTGTAACTAATTATGATAAGACATATAATCAAATAAAACGCGTTGTCGTATATGTATGCAAAAAACACGTAACAATTAAGTATTTTGATTTCAATTTTTAAAATTTTTAAACTTGATTTCTATATGAATATAATAATATAATATATCTTAAAAAGCTTTAAAGCGGTTAAAAAATATTTTATACCATAATAACTGTTCAATAAATATCGTGGCTTTTCGTATATCAAATCTCTGTAAAATCTATATGCTTTCGCGTTTCGCTCTTTGTTTCACAAATGCTACTTATTTTCATTTTAATAGACATATACTGTATTTAAATTACATAAATTATTTTCTAAAAAACTGCTTCAGTTGAAAAACAAATGCGATAAAAAATATTTTGTTTATAATTAAGGAATCATTTCTAGAAGTGAAGAGCATTTATAATGCCAATGCATTTTA
This sequence comes from Phthiracarus laevigatus, assembly GCA_034700185.1. Taxonomy (NCBI): domain Eukaryota; kingdom Metazoa; phylum Arthropoda; class Arachnida; order Sarcoptiformes; family Phthiracaridae; genus Phthiracarus; species Phthiracarus laevigatus. Next base: position 7,027 of record JAQIXJ010004648.1, on the reverse strand, counting down.
AATTGATTACGTCTCATGACTAATAAATAACTTTAGAATCACATCTCAATCAACATTTCAGGCTATAGTAGTGTTAGAAAAACATCATAATAATTGAAGGGAATATGTTTTTCTATAAGGGCTGAAGCAATTCAAAAGTGATGCATCAGTTATAAGCCAGATAAATGTATTGCTTATTTCTAGGAATATCTGCGACATTTTATTGGTTAATGCCAACAAACTTAAGGTCCTCAGTGTTTCGGAGCCAACATCAACATTAGACGTTTAAAATGTTCGCTAAAACTAAACCCAGTTAACATTTAGAGCAGCACTGCATTTGGCGTTCGTTCCGTAGGTTTACAGTGTAGTATATTTTCGATTTTAAGTATATATATCTAAACTTTGCTTATATTAGCGCGAACTTTCTAAACGCGTAACTAAAAATAATTTATATTCAGAATTTAGCATTACTCCAATTATTTATAAGTTATTTTCGAAGGCAATGCACATTTTTCTGATCAAATTCGTAGAACACAAACTACCCATTATTTCCTTGTTTACATTAATTGTTTTTACGAATTCATTGCTAATAAGTTATATCATATGCAAAATATTTCTTAACTTCGAGGAAAATTCAATTCTTATGGAAATAAATAGATTTCATCTTTAAGACAGATAACTAGTAAATGTTTGAAATAAAACATTCAATAGACTAAAAATAGAAAATCGTGCATATTGTATATTCAAGTGATTTAATAAATTAGTGTAGAAAACTTTACCAATCGTTGATTTAAATAAATTATTTATACATATGCAAGCAAATGCATAAATGGTTTCAGTAAATTTAATGTTAATAACGTTTAAGTTACTGTTTAAACAAAGTTCGAACTTAGTTTGCAATTCTAAATATATTCGATTTGATAAACATTTTCCTCTAAAGTTAGTAGTTTTTCTATGAAGTTTAGAATAATTTAGAACAATTATATAAGACGATAAGAGTGTATAACTATAACTCAAGAAATAGTATGTAGAACTCGCATAATTAATAAAATTAAAGATTTTTTCAAAGTTATTAAACACAAACCCACGTCGCTTTTTATTTTGTGTAAATACGCTTTTGATAATATCGGTAATACAATTATTTAATGGGTTCGTAATATGATATAAGCTTATAATTAAGTATAATACAGATTTCATTGAGAAAACTTTTGCGAATCTGTCTGTTTAACGGAAATAACGCATGTCATTAGTCTTAAAATTTATGGAACAAAATTAATTAACTTATAAAAAATTCAGTAATTAAGTAATTTAATACATACATAAATAACTCAATGAATCCGTTTCGTATCTTATTAATAAATTTAATTTCTATTAATAAGAACATGAAAACTCGAAAAAAACTTATTATGAGACATAAATCAAAAATGTGTCGTTTTACGATAAGTTTTAAGTTATTTTATAAGTACCCAACTTTAAAAGCTAGATTTTTGCATAAAGGGAAAGGTATTCTCTAAAAGAACTGATTTACAAATATTTCACAATTATTCAATAACTCGATAAAATAAAATTCATTAATTTTTAAAATTTTTAAATTGTTTATAATTTTTTTTATAAGTGCTTATCTCAGAAAAAAAGAAAAACAAAAACAATTTTATAATTTTGTTAGTTTAACCAGTTAAACGAAAAATAAACTCATCGCACAAGTTTCTGTGTTTAAATAAACAGTTAATTAAATTGTCTTAAAAATCATTATCTTATATTTATAGTGATAATTTCAGATATTCAAACTATGCGTTGAATATATAAATATTTTGATTGCAACTGCGACTATAAATGTTTTAACTACATTTTATATAAAGCAGAGTGACATTTCTAAGTCATATAACGTTGCATAACATTAGCCACAGATATTTAACATTTATGGTAAACATTTACATAAATTCGATACACACTGCGAAAGCTTTAACTCATACATGATTAGATAACTTTTATATAATTCAATTTCCAACCAAATCTGACACTTTTAGCATAGATTTTTTACTCAAATTTCAATTGATTCTTACGATTACTTATTCAAAATATATTTAAATCGAAAATAATAATTTAATTATATAGTAATAAGCTTTATAAATCAAAATAATTCTCTGTTAAGTAGATTACAATATTTAATAAGCTTTATTACTTGAGAATAATTTGATGAAAGTTTCAAACTTAAAATGCTCGCACACCGAAAGAATGAGGCTTATAATTGTTTAAAGTATTTTATTCCAATTTATTAAATTTCTAATGATAATAATAAAGTTTCTGCTCACTACGCATCACATTTAGTTTGAAGACTTGAATAATGATTGACAGTAAGTCTATCGAAACTGTTGTTTTAATTTGAAAACTTTATGTTTGAAACTGCCATCATTTTATTGTCGAGTAAGAAAACTTATTAAACATAATACTGGCATTAAACAATGAATTATATTATTTGAAAATATTTATAGTAAAATGTCATACAAATTTTTTTTGTTACGTTATACTAGTGTTGTTCAAAAAGCATATTTAAAAAATTACGAAAAACTAAAAGCAAAATTGATAAAGTAAACGTAAAATATAATTTTAATAAATATTCCCCGTAAATATCAATGGGAAGCGAAAGTAAAAGGATTCAAAATTCAAAATTTTTCGGAAGCAAAAGCAAAATAGATTTTAAACTGTAAAGTTTAAACATCACTACATTATAGCGAATGTTTATTTTTATTAGCTATTCATAGAAACCATTTTATTTTAAATTAAGCCATTGATTATAATTGCTGTAAAGCAATCGAAACACTCAAGTGTCTGGTGCTCTGCTCCGCAACTGTTTAGTTCACTGCAAATCTTGATAATTTATTGTAAAACAATATATTTTTTAAAATGATAACCTATTGTTTAAAAAGTTACTGCACAACAATATTTAAACAATTCTTAAATATATCATAAAAGTTAATCAAAATGTTTTGCTTACAGTTTTCAAACTTGTTGGCCAATAATCCATTCGAAATATATAAATGAAATATTAAAATAAAACGTATAATAATAGATAAATGATCCATTTTTCAATAATAATTGGATGTTGTTTATAACGAGACTGTACTGTATATGCGGACAGTGGACTGGACTGGTTAATACTTAATGGTTACGACCCGTAAGACCATCGGTGAGTCGCATCTGTTTTCCATATGCGGTTGTCAACACTTTTATAAGGACTTTTCGTGGACCACAGCACTAAGAAAGTTTCACTGGCAAACTAATCGTAAGGCACTGGCAAAAGATGCTGAAAGTATGAGGCGTATGAGGAGAGGGATAATGGAAGATGAGCTCTCTGTTAACGCCAGCGCAGCTCTGATTCGCTAAAGAAAGCGGTTGTAAGCAGAGATCACAGCAGTGCTCGCAAACCGCAACTGTGCACTGCAACTCTCTGTGCGTTGTTTGTTAAGAAGCGATCAAAACCTAAACACAAGTATTCAATCAACAACTCAATGCACACTTTATATTCGCAGTTTATTCACGAATGTGTTGTTTACCGCATTAAATATGAACTATAAACGCTTACATGCTAGACATTAGACTAACGTCATATGTGAATAGCAAACGCGCAAAATACCGTTTTTAAGAAAAGCCAACGTTTGTCACTCTAAGACACATCCTGTGACTTTTTTTTTGATTACTGGCAAATGTTTTTTAAAAATTTGGTTTTGTTAAGCGTTTATTTGGAGATCGGAGCGAAAAACTGCACCAAAAAAACCATTGCGGTCGTTAAAAAGTTTTATGCGATTCGCAGCGCTAAATAATATCATCTGTTTTTATCATTCCCTTCCTTTCACGTGTGTTTTTGGCTGGGGTTTGATGTGAAACTTATTTCGTCAGTAGACGCGCACACAAATAACCAAAACAAAATTTTAAGGTTTCTGGCTTTAATTTATTTGACTGCGCCTCTAATCGCTAACTGAAAAATGGGTGAAGTTTAAAGAAACCATATATAAGTTTTGTTGAAGTTTCGATTTTTGTTCGAAACTTTAAAATTAGAAAACGAAACCCATTTAGCGTTAAAACACATTAATGTTTTATTTATTTATTTTTTAATTACGGCATTATTTATTTATAATAATATTTTATGTTTATAGAAAAAATAAATAAAAGGTAAATCATTTTTAAAAAAACCTAAGCAGTTATCTTGTTTGCGAAACCCAATAGATAAAAACTTTTTTCGATTTATAAATATTTTTCGAAAGTGCATCGAACTATGAAATTTAAGATTAAATATGTTCTGTATATATTCCGCGGAATAATATAGATAAGGATAACTTATGCAAAATTAATAAAATCGTAGTTTAAGAGTTAAATAAATAGTTTGCAACCCAAATCTAGAGAATCGGTTGAGAGATATGTTCGGAAATATGATATCTCAACGCATTTCTGCTTATTTTCTACGCTCTAAGAGATGCAGAGCTTCTTCTCCCTCTTAAGCTGTCCTTCACTTAAACACCAGAATTGGAATTAATGATGTATTGGGGGACACTTAAAATGGACAATAAATGTCCTGTGAAGCCCAACAATTTTATCTGGAAATTTTGAGACAAGATTTTCGATAGAGCAGGAAACACGCTTTTGCGCGCGTGCTGTCGAATGTCTGCTCGTAAATAAACATAATACACAACTTATGGATCACTTTAAATAGAACACTTATTTATTTGTTTTTTAAGTCTAACACAGCATATGTTTTTTTCTAAACTATTTTTATTTACTAAAAATACTGTACAGCTTTAATTTGAATGTAAAAAACCTTGATTCTAACATATATAAGCTTATATGTTATACTGTAGATCTAGTTTTACGTTAAACAGTACTGTGAAACTCACGATTCAAAGAAGATAAAAAGCAAAGCTAAATTCAAAATATCGATTTTTGATATAAATATAATATTTCTATTAATTGGCGCAAACGAAGCAAATTTCCTTTGAAAATATTGGTCTAATTTTGATTATATAAACATTTCACTCTAAGAAAACAAATTCCAAAAATAATTGCAAATAAACTTTTGAAATTACAATTCATGAGTCAGTTAGTCAGATGTAAACTTAACATATACGCTTTACAGACACCCTTTGTTTAGATTTGCTCGTAAATTTGCAAATACTAAAGTTAAACAGTGAATCGTAAACTACATAATCTTACAGTATATACAAATACTGTATTCAATTTGTGTGATGAAGTGCTAATTATTGAAAGTAATTCAATTTGAAACTTATGCGTAATTTTTATTTAATAATATCACATAATATAAATTTAATGTCAAAATTAAACGAAACGAATGATTATTTTGTGTGCATTTTCTTATTTGCTAAAAAAAATAAAAAGTTCATATGATGTCTTACTCGAGCTAATAATCTATAATTTAATTTAATTTATATAATAATAGCTATAACTTACTAAAAAATAACGCATAACTTTTCCATTTAAAAACATTAAATCTTAATTTCAAAATAATTTCCTATACCGTAAATAGACTCAATTAGCTTTTATTACGTTAATTTTCCACTTTAGAAATTTTCAAATAATTTATCTTCGAATTACAGATATATTTTAAATAATTAACTTTTTAAATATATAAAAAGCATTCAACTTAATATATAGCAATCAGTTTGAAACTGCAACGTTCCGTTCACGAAGTTCGTACCTATAAATAAACATGTATTGTTTATGCAGTGCATTACTTTATTAATCACTGTGAGTGGTAATGTTATTATTTGGAAACATTTCGCTCATATTCATGAGATTTAAATTTATTTCGATTTTTTCGAACCACCAATCGTACCAAAAGCGGAGATAATGGTTGGTTTCGAACTACTGGGAGCATTAACTGGTATTAGAATTTGTGGTCTATTCGATGACACTTGCAATGCACTGGTATTCGCGCTGTTAGTGCTTCCAGAAGGCATATCCCATTTGCTCTTTTTCTTAACTGAGTTATCACTACTGCCATCGTTGTGCGCTTTTTTAGTGCCAGTAATGAACTCGACTTTAGTCTTCTCCTTCTTCTCTCTTTCCCTTTTCTCCATTTCCTCTTTCTGTCGTTTGGACAGTTCGTCGTAATACGATTCGTGCGACAACGAGTGTGGATCGTAGATATCGGGCGGATAATTAGTGGCCAATTCATCGATACCGCAATAAGCTATCAGTTTCTCGTAAATGCTTGGATTTCGAAAATCTTTACGCTTTTGAATAATGGTATTCATGTCGTGTCCCATTTCCATCTTTTCGTGAAGTTTGGCGATCTTCTCCTGTAGTGTTCGCGAACATCTCTCCGTTGGTTCGTCAGGAATAGTCAATTGTTGCGCTGTTTTGCCGAATAGAGATCTATGATAAGATATTGGCGAATCGGGTGCGTTCTCCATGTCATCCGATTCGTTATTATCATTCGATTCGTTGTATTCTTCGTCAAATGTGTCACCGCTTATGTTCATCGCGTCTTTAGATATGGTTTCCGTTTTCTTGACCAGCGATTCCACCGACAAATAACTGATTGGAGAACTAGTTCTGCTCTCAGTTTGCGAATTAATTACCGCTAAATAATGGGATTTAGTGATGGCGTGCTTGTGATCACTGGGAACGTGATCTGCAGATGTGGATTCGTCATCGTCTCCGTCGTCTGTGTCCACATCTGAATCAGAATATGTGGCCGTAAGTGATGCCAATGCCGTTGTCTTTCGTACTTCAGACGACATTTATATAGAATTAAATTAGACGTAAACAAATGAAATCTGATGTTAAACGTATAAATCAATCAATGGTTTGATTAAATCATGTGTTAATACGATGACACACACTCACTACTATGTGGCGACAGTATCGCACTCTATCTGTTAAACTATTGTAAATACATATGAAAATTTTTTTTAATACAATTCATTTTTAAATATTCTTACTTGAGAATTATTTTCTGGCAGTTTTAAACTTAATGTTTCCAAATTAAGACAACAGTTTCGATTGACTTACTGTCAATCATTATTCAAGTCTC
>JAQIXJ010004647.1:0-10502 GCA_034700185.1 Phthiracarus laevigatus | reverse complement strand
CAGGTTTGTTTGATAAAAGACTTGAAGAAAGTTTTTATATAACATAAAAAACCGGTATTGAAAAAACATTTTGATTATGAACAGACAAATTAATGAAATTCCCAAAGAGTGGGAAAAAGCTAATTACGGAACCGCTTATATTAATGGATTTTTGCCTTTAAATAATGTTTTGAATAAAATTCAAGGATTTAGATATGATTCACAGAAATCTATGGAAATGATAGACGTTGGCGATCAATATGGACAAAACTTTGGTTATATCTTATACAGAGCTATTGTGTCGGAATTTTCCACGTTAACACTTGAAGGAAGAGTAGCGGATAGGGTTATAATAGCGATTAATTCGAAAAATATTGTTACCATAGAAGATATAAATAATGCTAACATTAGTATGGAATTTAATGGCAAAAACTTTCTAAATAATGGCAATAATAATAATAGTTATCATACGTTGGATATAATTGTCGAAAATCTTGGTAGACTTAATTTCGGAGATAACGATGAATTAAGCAGTCAAAGAAAAGGTCTCAATGGTCGTGTATTTATTGATGACATCGTACATCATAACTGGACGACATATGCGTTAGAGTTTGATGAAACTAACATCAACAGTTTAACCAGTATTGCTGAATGGAGAACAATAGATATCCGCATGAAAAATGATTCGTATGCGTCGTCAGCTTTTTTTAGAGCAGAATTCAATATTACAAATAATACACCGAAAGATACATTTATTGAATTAGATGATAGTTTTGAAAAAGGAGTAATTTTCGTTAATGGATTTAATATCGGTAGATATGGGAATAGTGGACCACAGAAGACTAATTATATTCCGGCTGCGATTTTAATTGAAGGCAAAAATCAAATTTATATTTTTGATTTGAATCATAATTATAATAATTATAATAACATTAGCGTTAACCTGCTGGACAAACATATGTGGCAATAATCATTAAATTACTTCTGAGTAAATTATAATAAAAATAATTGTCACTGTTTAGCGAATTTTTATTCAATTAATTATAATAATTTTTATTAGTAACTATCGGTAGTTACAAATAAGATTATATTACGTTATTTATTCATTTCTTAAAACTATTAAACATTTATTATCATTAGGCATAAACCCATCACTGTTTCTCTTACCTAATTGAAAATTGATTTCTTATAGTTTGGTATTAAGTCCACACAATAACCACTTTTATTATCGCTGGACAATAAAATAAATAGAAATTAAAAGTCTATAGAATAATGATTCGTTAACTTATTTGAACCTTTAATAAATTTTATCATTTATAGTTATTTTTGTAAATGTGCGTTAAATTTATTTGAATGCGTTAATATAACACTGTACAGTGTACAGTGTACACTGCATTATTGTAGAATGAAAATAAAGTAATCATAATTTTATTTGATAACTAATAAAACAAATAAAAAAATTTTGTGAAAGTATTTAATTCTTTTCTCACAAAACATAATTGTTTGGGCAATGTACACAATAAGGTCGGCAACAATAGCAGATAAAATGCTTTATAAATCTAATTTATTGTTGTAAAAAATACGTTAGAATGTAAAACAAAAGACTTGTATAAAATTTTTTAAATAAGACTTCTATTAATTATTTTATAAGTTAGTTTAGATTTTGGTTAGGTTTGATTAGGTTAGATTATATCATGATATTTTAGTTTGTGGTTTGGTTTTTAGTAGTGTTGTTTAACTTTCAAATTTTAATTTTGCTTTTCTTTTACTTTTGCTTTTGAGTTTTATTTTTATATAGATTGTCTTTTGCTTTTTCTTTTAGTATTATTTTTAATTTTAATTGTATTTTACTCTTGCTTTTATTAGAAATTTAGATTTTGCTTGTATTTTGCTTTTGCTTTTATTAGAATTTTTAATTTTGCTTGTATTTTACTTTTGCTTCAAGCAAAAGTGAAATTAAAATATTGATTTTACTTTTGCTTTTTTATTTCGCTTTTCAATGCAATTTTTAAAAGTAAAAGTCAAAAAATTTGTCTTTCGCTTTTACTTTTGACAATAATGATTTCAATTGGATTTTGCTTTCGCTTTTAAGAAATTTTTTCATTTAGCTTGTATTTTACTTTCGCTTTTAACAAATTTTTTCATTTCGCTTGTATTTTACTTTCACTTCAAGCAAAAGTAAGTCGAAATTTTATATCTTTTGCTTTTAGTTTACAAAAAGCGAAACAACACTAGTTTTTAGCTCACTTTGTAAAAGTCAGCTATTGGATTTGACATGTCCGTAACTCTGTCTGGATGTAGAATTTTTTTAGATGACAAAATTGAGGCAAAAATGACTAAAATTGGGTCAAAATTTTGCCAAAACTGACTCAAAATGGGTCAAAATTGGCTTAAATTAGGACAAAACAGGGCTTTTATTGGGTGATAAATGACAAAAATTTGGGCAAAATTGGTTAAAACTGACACAAAATCGGTTCAAAAAAGGTTAATATCGGGGCAAATATTAGTATGTTTTGGTGTCACTCGTCTTACTAATTATACTAAAACACGTTATGACACGCGCCTAATTGTGTCTATAAGCATAATTTTTGATGTTACTTCGTAGACAGCTAAACTATGAATGATTAGAAATACTCTAAACACACACTGAAGTACTATTTATAACAATGTTTTAAAGCACAGAAAATTTTTATCTAAAAAATAATAATTAAAAGTTTTGTATGTTAAAAAATAGCAATCAATAATGTAAGCCAACAATAGTTTAAAGTCAAAGTGAGCGCATTACTAATGTTCATTCTTGTTTTTGGTTAGGATTGGTTTATATTTGCCTCTAATATAATTAGTATTTTACTTTTGTATAATGCTTAATGCTTGTGCTGTTATTTCGTTTTTCAGTTTATTTTAATTCATTATTTAAACATTTATAATTCCATTAACTTTGTTTAAATTTTTTGTTCAGTAAACATAAATATATACATATTGTTGCCGACCTTATTCTATACAAACCCAATTGTTTATTCATAAATTCACAGATACAAGAGAATAAATTTAAAAAGTAAAAAAAACAAGAATGAGCATTAGTAATGCGCTCACTTTGATACCATTTTAACTTATATATAGTTAAATTCATAATTATAAGCGCTGCAAAATATATATATAAAATCAAGCATGAGGAAAACAGGGTGTCTCAGAGGGGGACTAAAGGGGGTTACCCCCCAAGAATTCTCAAAAAGTTGACACCTTACCTAAAAACAGACATGTTTTTACGTTTTCCATTTTTTCCCTTTTTGTTCTCCCTTTCCTGTAAAAACAGTCAAACAACTACAGTCTACTGTCTGCACAATGCAAAATTAGTATTGTGCAGACAGTAGACTGTAGTTGTTTGACTGTTTTTACAGGAAAGGGAGGACAAAAGGGGAAAAAGTGGAAAACGAAAAAACATGTCTGCCTAAAAATTAGAAAATGACATCTCTATGGGAGAAATTTTTTTTAATGTTTTTTTGGTCGATGGTCAAATTTTGAAGTCTGAAAGTAACTTCCCCCAGACCAACACACTCTGGGACAACCTGGGGTAAAATACTGTTCATTAATAATTCTAGTTCCAAAAATTTTCAGAATAGATTTTATCAGATTAATTGCACACACGTACATATATAACCAATAAACAACATATATGAAAATCAGAGATGGACAAGCTATGTGTGACAACTAATTTGTTCATTAATTAATTATACAGTGTGCTAATGAAAAACTTAAAAATATGAAAAAATTGAGAAATTTTAAAAATTTAAAAAACAAAAAAGACCCCTATAATTTTTAAAAAAGCCTTATATAATTTTTAATAAAAGCTTCCTATAAAAAAGGCTACGCATAGAACGACTGACATACAGACATTCCAAATCCAATAGCTCTATTTTTTCAAAGTGAGCTAAAACCCCATTCTAAAGGAAGAATATTTCGGTTTTAACCGCATAAAGTTTAAATGCATTAAAATTAAGATTTAAATTGTTTAATATATCTGTTATACTGTATATTGTTCTATTATTGAAAGTCAAACTAATTTTTTCGAAACAGAACAATGCCCTTTTTATTTATGCTTAGGTAATCCTTTACCTTTTTATTTATACTTAGGTTCTAATTATAACTCCGTAGTTTATGTTGGTATTGTATGAGAATGAGAAAGAGGTCAGGAGATAAAGTGAGGAGAAGGGATTAATAAATCATTAATTAATTAAATCCAAGCAAAAAATTACGTGAAAAACCCATTTTTTCTAACCGAAATACTTTCTCTTAATTATTTTATATCACAGTAAGCCATAAAAAACTATTATCTTATTTATTCGGCATCAAGAGTTTATTACAGAGACAACAAAACTTTAATTTTACAGTAAAAGTACACATTCCTCTCATGCAACTAATAATTTATATTATAAATTGTTGAAATATATATTTTTATATACATATAACTGTAATAATCCGTTCTCATATTTTCCTATTAATAATTATGGGAGGATATAGGAATCGATCGCTCAAAATCGTTTTACTATTTATTTCATTTTTCTTGACTATTCTTGTCGTTAAAAAAGCGCATAAAAATAAAGGTCAAGTCATTGAAACTAATGATTGTATTAAACAAATAATGAAAAGAATGAATTTAAGAGTAATACTGTGTCTTCATTGAAATGTGACTGTTATGATAATAAATCACTATTAGATGAAGAATCCACAAAAATAACAAGTGATACAATATCAACAAAATCTGTAAGTGATAGAAACACGACAAAAGCGAACTCAATTAGCAATAATGAAAAACTATTAAATTGGATTCCAATAGTGTTTGTGATAACACCGACATATACCAGACCAACACAAATGCCTGATATGACAAGACTCGCCCAAACCTTAATGCATGTGAAAAACCTATGTTGGATTATAGTCGAAGACTCGAAAGCCAAGTCAACGCTTGTGTCTGCATTGCTCAGTCGCACTAAATTACCATACGTTCATCTATTAGGTCCGAGACCAGCTAATCATAAAGACAAGTTTAGTGGTCGCGGAGTTTCAAACCGATTAAAAGGATTCGAATGGTTGAGGAAAATGTATTCTAACACAGACCAGAAGGGAGTGATTTATTTGGCTGATGACGATAACTCGTACGACATTAGACTATTTGATGAAATACGTGACACGAAGAAAGTGTCTATGTTTCCAGTTGGTCTGTTACCCATATTTGGACTTTCGACGCCAATTGTTAGCAAAAACACGGGAAAAATTATTGGGTTTCACGATCCATGGATCGCCGGACGAACGTTTGCGTTAGATATGGCGGGATTCGCAGTGAATTTGCAATATTTTTTGAGTAAACCAAACGCAACAATGCCTTACAAAGGTGGTTACGAAGAAGATTATTTTATTCGCAGTTTGGGCGTAGAGTTGAATGAAATCGAACCAAAAGCAAATAATTGTACGGAAATACTTGTGTGGCACACGAGAACCAGTTCGATAAACATTAGTGCGACGGCAAATATCAATCATTATATAAAACCGCATAAATATATATTTATCATAGTTTTGATGATATTATTGACGAACAGAAATTCCTTGATTCTAATTAGTGAAATAATCTAATTATTCCGCACTGAATTTATATTAATCAATGAGAATAACAATAACGAGAAAAATACTAAACAACAATATATTATAAGTCGTTTTAAAACACAATTCTAACGTGTTAATATTAATTAGCGAATTAAAAACCAAAATCATACTTATAATTTTAAGGTAAATAAGTAAAATTGAGGACATTCAGGAACAATAAATTAGTCTCAAAATATGCTCAATTTGGTATAAGTCGTAAATATTTTTTGCTCACTTTTTAAAAAAAAGGCGAGCTTATGTATTTTATCATGTCTGTCCGTCTGTCCGTTTGTGCCGGTGTCCGCAGTCTATAGTACTTCAGGAATTTTTTTATTGGATTCGGTTTGAAAAAGTGAGCTCTCTATGAATGTGTCGTTCTTGTTTTGTATTAATTCGGAATTTTTCTTTTCTGGCAATAATGAATAAAGTTATAGTATTTTAGGACCAAAATAATTATTTCAAGTTAAACTTTGTGTCGGAATCATTAGTTGTTAGTTCATCAACAAAATCTTAAAAAATAAATTATTACAAATAAGATACTTCGTAATCAAAAACAGAACACTTAAAAAAGCAAAAGTAATCTTATCTATAAATCTTTTTGTTTCATAGATACTTTTTAATTTTAACATTTTTACTTAAAAATTCGGATTTTCAGGGAAGTGGTCAACTTTTCCAAAATTCTAGAGATGGGTCAACACTGAACAAACACCTTTTATTTTAACTATGGTGTACAACAAATGATAGGGTGAATTACTATGCAGTTGTAATTTTCATTTTTTATTGTCAATATTCGTGAGCTTTATGTTCAAACTAGACTCCCTAATCGTTAAAAATTTTAACCCGAGCCCGAATTCGGCCCTTCATGTTCAAGCCCGAGCCCGACTTTTTTGAAAGTTTCTAAGCCCGGCCCGACTTTGGCCCGATAGGTAGAAGCCCGACCCGGCCCGAACCCGATTCTAATAAGAAACAACATTTTATCAAAATGTTGCTATATTTAATATTATCATAATTTGATCTTAAAAATAATAATTTATCAGATTATCAGATTTTAATTGTGTTCTCTTATCTATTAAATTGAATTAGCATAACTAAAATTTCATTTTGAATTTTTGTTTAATTTAAAAATACATAAGAAATAAAGTTTTAAAATACGTTGGAATCCTTTCCAAGCCCGACCCGGCCCGAGAAATTAATTTCAAAGCCCGGCCCGACTTAAGCCCGACAGGTTCAAGCTCGAACCCGGCCCAGGAAAAGTGTCGGGGGCCCGTGGGGTCCGAAAAAACCGTTAGAGTCTAGTTCAAACCAAAAATTAATTTCGTGTAATAAATAGGGCATTAAAAATCGTTTATTAAATGTTTAAACCATTCATAAACATATCCAAAATTATTCTAATGTTAAATAACTGAAATAATTCAAAAAATATATTTTAAATTAACGATTTTATTTATTTCTAACTAATTTTATTTTTTATAAAAATTAGAAAAATTTTCTTGAAAATCCGAAAATTTGTTGCTAAAATCTGATAAGTTTTGAATGTGGTCATGTTTCAATTGTTTCACAGAAAAATAGAGCAAAAATTTTAACACAAACCTTAAGATTATGCCGTTTTAATGACGAATGAGTTAAGGTTTTGCAATATCGATAATTTTTTAAAATTTCTGAATTCAAATCAAAAGATTTTTTGTAAGGATTTGATCAATTATTTTTAACGTTTAATAACTATTGTGCAACTTTTTTAACAATTTTCGAGGCCTTAGTAATAATTATCTATTTGAAAATATGCACACAAAACAAAATCTTGTGATACGCTAATAAATTCTACAGCTTACGAGTTAAGTAAATTAAATGCAATGCACTTATGCGATGAAATAATAGTTATCTCACATTTTATCTCACTGTATACCAGCTTATAATCCATCTAAACTACATAAATATTTCTACAGTTAAACTTGAATTTGTTAAAAGTTCAGAGGATTCATTAGATTACAGTGAAAGGCTTTTTTTAATAAGTTTTTCTAATAAATTTAAGAATAATGGATAACAAGCGAACGATATTTTTGCAATCATTAATTTGGACAATTGTGCACGAAATTGAAAGTAATACGTTTAAACGAGTATACGGGGTTTGTGCAGTTGAAGGTAGCCAACAATAACTAATTTAATAAGCAACAAAAAATTACCTAACAATGCAGTTTAAATTAAAAAAGAAAAGACTAACGCACGCATTTACAATCAAAGTTCTATTAAAGAAATTTAAATACAAATTTAATATAAAAGCCCAAACCTAACAAACTTACTAATAAAAATAACTAATTTACTGCGCAATTATGATGTCATCAATTCGTTTTCCGTTTACAGCGAATTATTTGTTAACATACAGTCCTATTCGGAAAATTATAAAAATTGCTTTTATAATACAGTAATGGTTAATTACAAACTGGAAGATATAAGAACGAGTTTACATAAGTAAAACTATTAGGAAAAGGAGGTTTCGGTAAAGTTTATTGTGCCACTAATAAACTTGATAGCAAAGATTATGCCGTTAAAAAAATCAAAATAAAAAGTAAAACTAAAAAATTTAAATAATTTCTTTGGTGTGTATATGTTTGAGTGATATTTACTTGAAAGTTTTTAAAAATTGAAAATTAAATAACTAATCATCAATATATATAAATAACAAAATTTGTCTGTCTGTCTGTTTGTGAAAATCTTTATAGGTCCTGGAGGTTCCACCCCTTAACACTATATCGTTGGATTCATTTTGAAAAGAAAAGGTCAAGTAGGGGGTTTCGAGGTGGTGGGTTCCCTACTGAAAAAAGGGAGCAAAAAAAATATTTCAATTGCAATATAAGCGTTATTATGGAACAGACTCCCACTCGACACCAGATTCAAATCAGATCAATTAACTAAATTAAATGAGGTGTCACTCGAGGGGGTTGGTAACCCCTCCTTGGAAAGGACTGGGTCCAGGATGGACGGGTAGTTTAGGGTCTGGCAGATGGGTATCCGGGATGAGTGTGTGAGATCCTGGATGGGCTATGGGGTCCGAGCTGAGCAATTGGGAGTCCTGTTGGAAGTTTCCTTCGACAAATCATTCAACTAAACTCTATAAGCAGAGTAAAATGAGAGGTAATCATTAAATAATAAAGTAATAGAGGTAATCAAGTAAACTCATTGATGGCTTGATGACTACTTTCATCAGTTAACTGGGAAACAGGACATCTAAGTCTATGCAGATAAAAATCTTTTGCGTTTTGTAGACTAATCCATTTTATCAAAATGTGAACCATATACGCCCACCCAATGTGGCCTATTTTCTAATTATTTGATAATCGAAGCTAAGATATTATGTAATTTCTATCTATCAGACCCATACATTTATTTTTGATTTATTGTAAACACGCTTTAATTTGAAAATTTTGAATATATATATAACTCAATAAATAAAACTTATTCTTTTGATCCATACCATAAATTAAAATTTTCTCTTTTCTTTTCAATTACTAAGACAACAGCGATGACATTGTTTCAAAAACACTTATAGAAATAGATATTTGGTCAAAACTTGATAACATGTACATTATATCCTATAAGTCTGCGTGGTTTGAATTAATTAATAGTAAAGTGTCCACAAACTATAGATTTGAGTGCAACACTGGATTTAATTTGGATGACAACACTTTCACATATAAAGATGTGTTGTATTTACACATTCAAATGGAATTATGTGAAACTACTTTAAGAGATTTGATGGAAATAATCAATAAAGAGTACAATCAATCAGAAGACTATGGTGTGACACCAGTTGGTGCATACGTTGTTTTTCAACTCGTGTTTGAACTTATTGAAGGAATCAATTATCTTCATTCACAAAACCCGCCAATAATTCATCGCGACATTAAACGGTCGAATGTGTTAATTAGACCGCATTCCTATAATAAGTTTGTTAAGATTTGTGATTTTGGTTTAACAACGTATCATAACAGAGCGACAATGACTCACACAGCGGGTGTGGGAACTCTTGAGTATATGGCACCAGAAGTAATGTATGGTCGAGTGTATGACGAATCGTCTGATATATATAGTATCGGAAAAATGACTACAAAAATTTTGTTTCTCACTCCGAAAAAGTATGTCTCAATTTTACTGTATGTTTTACTATATTAATTTTATTTTAATGCATTTTTAAACAAATAAATTAGAATTAAATTGTTGATGGATTACTTTTACAAAAATGATGAGCCAATAATAAAACAACAAAACATTAATTTTATAAACGATAATGGAATTGAAATTTTAATAACTGTAAAAAGAAATATACAAGTATTTCGTAAACTATTAGAATTTCAAAGAGATAACCCTAAATCAAGACCAAATGCTAATTATATAGCAGATAATTATAGAGATTTTGCCCTTAGTTTCGATGATATTGAAAATTCTGCTCAAACTATTGATGTTTATTACAAACTGGCGAATGAAAATTTGTGCGAAACTAATAACTTATTGAATGAAATACTTTTCAAAAAGTTGTATTTCAGCTCAACGTTTAGTCATCAATTAAATCAAACACTAGTTACGGCATCATTTGTTAAAAGTTTTATTAAGACTACTATTAAAGATAATCAACTAAACGAAGAAATTTTGAAACACTTAATATTTTGCTTAAACACTAGTAAATCTTTGAAGGAACTAAAAAATTTTATTATCAAAAAAATTCAATATTATAATTGCTTTGCTATTGAGTCAAATGAAGAAACAGTCAATAATCTGGTAAAAACTTTCAATAAGTATTCAATAGATTTCTTCCTTTACTTTGACAATAGTAATTTGATTGTTTTTATTAACATTCCGGATAATAAAGTGATTCATTTGATGCATAGAAGACA